>JACCIC010000349.1:0-50000 GCA_018907035.1 Sycobia sp. Sy_11 | reverse complement strand
AATCGTTAAAGGTAACATTTATTCGCCGCTGCATCGATCGCGCTACGGCGACATTATGAAATATCTCTGTTTAATAATAATACTATAATAAAAAAAAAAAAACAAAGTAGAAGAGAGAGCGAGAAAAAGTAACAACAAAAAAAAGCAATAGAGAATAACAGAAAAATAAAGTAAAGGAAACGTAACAAATTTATAAAAGTTTCAAATGTTCGGAGCGCGCGTCATCTTTGTAATGATAGGATGGAAAACTTCTGTGTAATGAAATATAAAAGTTGTATAGTTATATACCTCGCGAACTGCAATTTTTCCTTTTTTTTTTCCTCTTTTTTTTTTCCTTTTATTTTCGGCCTTGTACTCGCGCATGTGTATATTCGTACGTATAATCTATGCATCTGTTATTACTTAGTAATAAAGTATCGCGCGACTTTATATGCACTCGACTCTGTTTTTCTGTTTTTTTACTACTTCTTCTTCTTTTAATTTAAACGACATTATTTTTCTCTATGTGTATATATAAATATATATATATATATATATATATATATATATATATATATATATATGTATGTATGTATATCAAGGCGAGTGCGCGCGCGGGGACATAACTTGAAGAGATTAAACGTCGCGCTGCGCGCACTTCCACGGTGGTAGGCGGACCAGAGAGGAAGGGATGAGGGGCGTATCGTTAAGTACTGACAAATTTACGATCTTCCAAATTAAGCGAAACTATTTCATATATATACTAATATAAATCATCGCTGGCCTGCTAGGGGAATTTTTTCCTCGCCTTTTCTTTCTCCGTTTTTTTTTTTTTTTTTTATATGCAGAGGAGGTCCCGAAAAGTTTCTTTTTAATACGCGCCCGCGTACTTTTACCGATGCGCCGCGCGTTTCCGCCGTGAGCACCGGGCCCGAGGCCGACGAGCAATTGCACATTTTTATCGTGCATCCTCGGCAAATACGAAGCCAGCCCGATTAAAATATACGAAAGTTATTCCGTCGGAGCTTTCTCGCATGATGGATTCCCGTAGGGGAAGGGCTCTTACTACTCTGCTTGCTTACAGGCAGTTCACCTTCGGGTCATTACCTTGGATACGCGACTGATTTTATTTCAGTCGGCCAGTAAAAATTATACGTTCATACAGTCCATCGTAAATTCCGTATATTATATATACATTCGCAAATATATATATATATATATATATATATATATATATATATATACTCACAAAGTTACTGTTAAATAACCTCACTTCTTTTTTTACCGAGTTTAAACGAACCTTTAAATAAATTTCATTGTAACTTTATTATTCCCACGCGCCGCTTATATCCTTCGCCGCGGCTATATATGCGGCCCCGTAATAAGTTTTACGATTAATATAATAAAAAAAAAAGTAGTATACAAAAAAAGTTATTCTCAAACGAGGGAGACAGAAAAGAATGGACTCCTCTCCATTATTCATGTGGAGTGTTGTACGCGAGTGAGAGAGTGAGGGAGTGAGAAAGTGAGTGAGTGTATGATAGAGGCAGAGAGAGAGAGAGAGAGAGAGAGAGAGAGAGAGAGAGAGCAAGAGCCCATGCATGCGGCACGTAATAAGAACCGCCTAATGCTTGTCAAATTGAAAGACATACATTCCCCTGCTGCTCGGCGTGGCACGCGCATCGTGCAGCCCGTATATTATATTTTACATACATACATACACACACACCCATATATATATATATATATATATATATATATATATATATATATGTACACCCAAAGGTTATTACTAAAAGAATGTTTTGTGAAAAGCAGCGGGAGGAAGTACACAAACTACTCGAGAAATTCAAGTGGCTCCAGCTCGTCATTCGCGACTGCAAGCTGCGCGAATAGCGCAGGAGAAAGCCAGACTAGGGACTAAACCGATGCTGCGGTGCGCGAAGAAGAGGAGAGGTACGATATGCGTACGGGGGGCGAAAAAGGCAGCGCGTGTCGGACGAATCGATGACGGGTCCAAATATTGAGACAGCGCCGTGGACGAGTGGTAGGACGGACAAAAGAGAAGAGCGAAGTTTGGCGTGAGAGAGAGAGAGAGAGAGAGAGAGAGAGAGCGCGCGTAAACTCGCGCGTGTTTGGCTAATTAATTAATTGACAATTAACCCGATCTCCAGGGTGCGCTCTCGACGCGCTCCCGCGGTATTTTTCATTTTACGAGCGCGCTTCGTGGGCTCCCCCCCCCCGGCGCGGCCACGCCGCCACCGTCCGCTCCGTCGTGCGTGCGTAACAACGCCGTTGATGTGGGAGGGGTGCGACGGCGCGCGCGCGCGCGCGTCCGTGGCGTGTCGTGATTTTTATCGCGCAATTAACGCGTCGCGTATATAACCACGCGCACCGCTCGTCGCCGCGCTTCTACAAGTATATATATATATATATATACGCTCTCGCGCACGTACATATACATGCCCTATTTGTGTATTGGTTCTCCGATGGCCCCTTCTTCCCCGACCCGTATCCAGACATCGTCGCACTTTTATCAGGAACGTATTAATGTTTTCATTAAGGGGGTACGCGCGTTGGGGGTCTGCCCGCGTGATTATCAATCGATCGTTTGTCTCTCCGTCTCGCTCCGTCTGTATTAGGGGGCAGAATGAAAGGACGGCGAGCGGGGGGGGGGCGGCAGTCTTCCTTTGGGCAGTGCCGAGCCAGGGACTTGAATAATGCTCGGCGCTCGAGGCAATGGTATCTGGCTCACGCGTGTGTATATTATTATATAAACGTTTGCACGCCTTTCTTATGAATTCTTATTGCTTTGTTACTATATATATATATATATATATATATATATATATATATATATATATATATATATATATAATATAATATGACTCCGCTAATTGAGACAAGCACAAATGCTAATCGCGCGATTGCTATTGTGCAGCGATCAATTAGATTATATTACATTGTACTGGAATTGTTTTTAATAAGATTTGTCACTACGGCGAATATATAACCTCTTTACGTATTTTGTGTTCTCGATTCCACCCTCCCCGATAAATTGATCGGACGACTTTAACGAGACTTCTTTCTCTTTCTGTTTCAGGTGAGTCTCGTAACGCACCTCTGGATCGACGGATCTACCTTATACTACTTGTATATGTAATGTATAAACATTTCGTGAGTAGGAGACAATTTACAAAATACCCGCTTGTGCCACATATACGCAAAGCCTTCCAATTCCTTGACCCGTCTAGAACGGGACAGAAAATATAAAGTATAATATATCGCAGATATCTGTTTGCGGCACCTTTTTCTATTTCTCTCTCTCTCTCCTCTCTCTCTCTCTCTCTCTCTCTCCCCCTCTTGCTCCCAATCAGCTAATTGATACCAAGGCCGATAAATTTATTTGACTCACCCTGTAGCTAGATATTGACCGGATCTGGAATATCAAAGGCAGCGAGAGAGTGAGATAGAGAAATAGAGAGAAAGAGAGAGACAGAGACAGAGACAGAGAGAAATGAACTTAGCAACAATTATCGAGAGCTCGTTTACTATTCCAATAATCGTGTGTGTGACTAACCGGCGTTAATAACGTGTCTTGGTATATTCAAGGTGTATAGATATACTTGGCATATATATTTCCCGCACCTTTCTCTCGTTCGGTCTCTGTCTCTCTCTCCTCTCTCTCTCTCTCTCCCTCGCTCCTGAAATACACGCACGTATAAGTAATTTCAATTCCGCGCAATTTTTCGCGAATTCCGAGTGGCGATCGCGGGAGATGTGTGCCGTGAATGGAAAACAATGAGACGAGCACGGGTGGGAGCGACGGGGCAACGAGGCGAGGGGAGCCCGAGCGCGCATCAAGATACCATTAACGGCCGTACGGGAAATTCTCAGAAATTTTTATCCCGAGCTGCGCGGGATGTCTTTCATCAAGTATCCTCGTCTCGTTCCACTTGCGCGACTCGTTAATTAGGCGGAATATTCCATGAAAATTCGCGACTGCCTGCAATGATTGCGTAATTGTACGCTCGCGTCAATGATTTATGCGAAGCATTTGTCTCTTCGGGGGGAGGGGGGGGGGTCAGCCAATCGTCGAGCGACTCCCGTTGCCCTGGATCAGCCTCGTGTCGAACGCCTGCGCGAGACTACTTCCAAGTCGGCCCTTGCACGGGGATCGCTTGCGATTTTTCGCAAAAAATGATTTCCACCGTAGGTCGTGCCACGAGCGGTAGATTCACTCACCTCGATTTTTATGGAAGGAGATTTCGACTCTCACAGGATAGAGTATCGGCAAGGGGTGACGAAATTTCTTGCGATTATTAGGTTCGAACTTTTGTGCTTCCAATTACAGTACTTTCCTTGAATTTCATTCAATACGCTGCATACAAAGAGTCAGATTTTTGTGAAAATCAATAATTCAAATTCACGCATGAAATTGCAAGAGTGACATTTCGAGCCAACAAAAAAAAAATCTTGAATTAACCTATTTTCAGGAATGCCTGATTTCTGAAGAATTGCCCATTAATGATTCTGAAGAATCGCCCATTAATGAGAAATTATAAGACTGCGAACAGATGTTCATGAGAATTTTTTTTTTTCTTTTCCTCGAAATGTGATTGTTTTCCTGGACTTATTCGGACTGGAAATATTGACTGCTCGAATACTGGACGGTATTCGATGTAATCCAAAAGAAGAACTGTAATTTGAAGTAAGACAATACCATTTTATTAGATTGACACAGTGCTGAGTACTAATCATTGGTAAGGTTTATTGGAGGGTTACTCGTTGTCACTTCGAGCTCAATTCTAGCACGAAATTTTTCAATCACATCTGACCGCCTCTCCTTATCGTACTTGTAACGAGACAATTCAAATTGAACATTTTAAGTATCCTAATGAAGCTTCGGATTTTTTCATGCCAATTAAAGTCTCAAAAAATTCCTTAAAACTATGACAATATAGTCTCTGTAAAAAATCGGCCCTTAGTACAATTTCCGTTCCAAATTCGATTTGTGTACAATGTCGAACGGATAGAGTCGACCTGCGCCCAAGTTCCCTCGAAACGCGTCGAAAATCCGCCTTACCCGTCAAAACGAAAAATCAAATTACACGGACACCGGCACTTCTTAATTCCCCTCCCCCTCCCCCCCCGTTCCGCCGGACAATTTCCAAGTCGTCCCAGCGACGCTTGAAATTCTTCGGGCGCCTCATAAACAGCCGTTCGAGTTTATCAATGACTCGAATGCACGAGGCCGCGTGTACGATTACATTCGCGATCGCGCTCACCGGGGACGGGAAAATAAAAGTGCGAAACAATCATCCGTCCGGAAGTTCAGCGGTAAAATAGCGCGCGCGCGCGCGAGAGAGAGGGGGGGATGGGTTGGCTCAATGGGATCGAAATTCTCGGGCGAACGGCGGGCCGGCCCCGAGGCCGCTCCGAGCGAAAGCGAGTATTTCATTTCTGCGGCAATCGCCGGGCAATTGTAGCGCGCGCGCCGGTGGCGCCGATGGCAGGCAGACCACCCGTAGCCCGGCTGCGGGCCGGACGGGAGAGGCAGAGGGCGAGAGAGGGGAGCTGCCGCCGACCGCCGAAAGCCCGCGCTTTTCGCGCGAGAGGCGGCCCCTCGACGGCTGGCGCCGAGCAAACGCGAAAAACCACGAGAGAGATGATTGCGGCCGCGCAAAAAACCGCCGCTTTAGCGAGCGAGCGGCCGGCCCTGTCTTTCGCCTCCCTCGCCCCCATTCCCCCCCCCCTATCGCTCTTTCGCTCCCCTGCCCTGTCCGTCAACCCTCACCTCCCACCACTCGCCAAGCCTAAGTGTCTCTCGGTCGCTTCCGCCCGGCTAATAAAACGCCTTCCGCCACGCTCGCTTTCCTCGTTACTGCCGAATTTCCTGCGCTAAATCGATTTCTAACAATGGACAGCACCGTGCGCGCGCGCGGCGCGGTCGATCCTTTTTTCCTCTTTTTCGCGTTTTTTACTTTTTATTTATTTATTTTTATATTTTTTTTTGCTGCTTTCTCGCTCGATTGCCTCTTTCGGCCCACCCTCTCGGCACCCCGGAGCTCGGGCGGGCGGGGTTTAGGGAGATCGGTCCGCGGACCGACGCGGCCGTCAGTCGACGGAATTTCCATATGGAGATCGGATTATAGTCGGAACGGCGGCTATAACGAGATTCACTCGAGAAGGTGGCGCGAGCGCATCAGGTGCGAGAAATAAATTCCGTGCCTGCGTCCAGTTCCCCCTTCCCGCCCCCCCAACCCCGTGGGTGGAGTGAAAGCTTGATTGGTGCATGGCGGAACATCGTGAGAGGCGCACCTCGCGATACGTCGATATATACTTGCAAGCTTGTAGACCTGCACGGGTACATGTACATGCACCACGGATATAGCCTTATTTTACATCTCCATTAATCCGCCGAGCTTTATATAATATAGCTTGGTAGATTTGCATTTATTGCTCGTTAACGCTTAATCGCGACTTGACAAATAATGCGATAGCGCTCGGTGTAAAACACATTTGCAGAAAAAGGCTTAATTCGTTATTATCTTTTTATCGTCGATCGATGCGTTTTATCGATTATACGTACGAATATATACAGCAATGGCACTTTATCAGTCATTGATGTACCGCGTGAGTATGTCTATGATATAGTCGATGTTTTTGTAACATTATGAAATACTTCAGATGATTTCATAATTCTGAGGAGACAAAAGTTTTCTAGTAGGAATAATAGTTGAACTTCGAAATATTTAAAATCTATTTTTATATGAAAACTTTTTTTTCCTCGATATTGCCATGTTGTACAATCTCCAAAGTGACAAAAATTCTGTTTTATTCCGTAGATAAAAAATATCGTAATATCTAATGTAATGTAATAAGGTTTGCTGTTTTGTACACTTAAGTTTTTTACAAAAATTAATTTGTGAATTAAAATGATTATTTTAATAACAATACATAATCGATGATTATCAATCAATTCCTTGAGTTGGTCAGTATTCTTGATGAACAAATCACGAAAAATTACAGATTAAAAATGTCATTATTTTCTTCCTGGATCGCTAATGACAAAATTCGGAGTGGCCTCGCCGTTACGCACCCTAAAAATTTACTCAGGTACATTATAATTGCGTAATCTCGGCTTTTGTAACGAGAGAGAGAGAGAGAGAGAGAGAGAGAGAGAGAGAGAGAGAGAGAGAGAGAGAGAGAGGTATATAGATAGAGAGAAAGATAGAGTGCTGTTGAGAGTGTTGGTTAAGAGTAGGTGAGGGTGGGGGTAATTTTACGCTCCACGGGTAATAAGTGAAAAATGTAATTTTGAACGTGTCACCTAATAGCCCAGCACGGAGCGGCGCTCGGCGCGGGCTCGTCGCTCGCAGTCCGGCATAAAGAGAGAGCCCTCGTTAACTAAACACTCAACCTCTCCCTCTCCCCTCCCCCCCGCCCCTCTCTCTGTCTCTCATTCTCTAGATTAGCCGGCGGGATAACTTTGTCGCGCGCGAAAAACGGGCGAAATTGCCCGTTATTAAAGCGGAACGCGCGGATTTCACGGTTATAATTTCTCGTATCGGCCAATGATGAGACATAATTGTACCGACATTTACTCGAATGGTGGCACGGTGGGTGCGCTGTGCGCGAGTACGATGCTGAGTCGTCGTAACGTATTCGCGGGGCGCAATGCGTGCAAAGACAACTTTTTATTGTTGTTGTTGACTGTTTATATGATAAATGAAAATTCGTACATTTGTACTTAAAAGTTCCAGCGGCAAATGCATTTTAAGTCAATCGTTAATAGATGGAGGCATGATCAGATGTGAGCGATAGATTGTGTCAATCTCATTAGTACTATAATTATCCTTAAAGTTGTCAGACTTAACGCTGTACCACCTGAAAGTTATGGAATTTTCTCATAATTACTTAATTAAATGGATATACCGCATGTAGCCAGACGATTTTATTCTTCTTTGAAATATTTTAATGAATAAAAGTTTGAAAATATATTGTTCTGGTAATTATTGTCAAATATATTACTGGAAAATTTTGTAAATATTTTGCTCTTTAAAAAACAAACTTTGTTTACTCTCGTTGCACAATTATGTATAAATTCTATTTTATAAATTCAATTAAGGTTTTTCAATTGTTTATCAGCTTTTTGACACAACATTAAACGCAACTTATTTATAAATTTTTAATAATTGAAAATATTACTTATTAAATTTAGTTCAATACATTATAATCATGTTTAGTTAAAAAAAACAAATATGCCAATAATTAACTTTTTATTTGAAAAAAAAAGTAATTCCCATCTTTATCAAGAAAACCGTATAGGCTATCCAATTCGTTCGCTCATGCATAAATAAAAAGTAAAATATAAAAAACTTTATAATTGGTAGTTTATTGTTTTATGAATACAAATAGTTTATTGTTTTTTAATTAATTTATTTATTTATTGTATTGAAATTAATATATAATCGAGATTTTAACGATAATAATACGATATTATCAATAAAGAGAAAAAAAATTATACAATACCACGATTCAGTTAAAAACAAACACAATGATGATATCAAAAAACCGAGAGAGAGAGAGAGAGAGAGAGAGAGAGAGAGAGAGAGAGAGGGTAAACTTCTGTTTGTAATTTGCCCCATCAATGCGGAAAGCGAAAAAGAAACAGGAAAGCCCACAAGAACAACCGCGAGTCTCGCGTCGGAAAGATTTAGGGCCGTCGGCGTGGCGGGGCGGGGGGTATTAACGGAATTAGGTATCGAGGGCGACTACTCGAGCGGCGCTCGGTCAGCAGCGGCCGGAATCCGAACGCGAGCATGGCGCTCTTGGCCGTCGCACCGTGTAGACGTAGACGTATGTATATATATGTGTATATATATATATATATATATATAGTGTCACTAGCGAGAACGCGCCTAGCGCCAAGTGCGACGAGGAGCGTGAGATGTGGAGGGGGAGGCATTGTGAAAGAGAAGAGGGTGTCCCTCTCTCTTTCCCCTACAGAGGAGAAGAGGAGGCTGGGAGGCGCGTCAAGCTAATCGTTAGCACGTTGTTGCGGCAAAATAGTTTAGCGTTTTATTGTCTCTGCCTCTCTCTGTCTCTCTCTCTCTCTCTCTCTCTTGCGCGCCCTCGCCGCTCGTTATCGCCCCTCGAGGGCATCCGCGCTCGTTCGCGGGGCTTTCGAATTTTCGCCCGACGTACGCCGCTTACGTGAAAGCCCGCGGAGCGCCTCGGCGCCAGCAGGCAGGGACGGCCGCGTTGCATTACGTACGGCGAGCGCCGCGTCCGGCGCCGACGTGGCGCACGTGCGCCTCCGCCGTTTTAACGTCCGCGCGAGCGCGCCCGGGGGGCGCCGGCCGGACGTTTACGGGAGGGTGCGTGGGGTGGGAGACAATTAGCGCTCTCCTCTCCGTCCCTCGGCCTCTCCGCCCGCCGCGCTCGGCTCATTTTCGGCAAGTCGAGCGAAAAGCCGGCGCGGGGCGGGGCGGAGGAGTCGGGGATCGGCACGGATTGACGATGCGCCAAGCCGGCCAGAAATAACGGCGATGTCTGAAAGACGACTAGCTACGTGTGCCTATAGATAGGCGCGTGCACGTATGTAGGTATGCATGTATGGTATATACGGGGAGAGCGGGGGGGGGGTGGCGGGGGAGAGGAACGCGCGGGGAGAGCGAGAAGGAGAACGGGGCGTCGTATGAGGCGGTAGCAGCGCGTGCTGTATCGCGAACGAAACGCCGCGGCCCGTCGCCGCATTGTTCGTCCGTTTCAATGGCGAGCGCATAATGCGCGATAGAAGGCGAAGTTCCGTCGGATGCGAGCATTCGTTGTACTTGGCTTGGTGTCCCCCCCCCCCAGCTCTCCCTGCCGCGCCGCCCCTCTCCGTCCCAGCCCCGTGCAGCAACCGCTCCCCCTCGCTATCTCCGCTCCGGCGTCGCGCGCTCGCTCGCGCTATCGGCTACCTAAGAACGAGAGGTGGAGGAGGAGGAGAAGGGGGGTAGACCACGAGTCTCTATCTTGCGCGATGCGCCAGCCGATCGGGCAACCTCCCCCTCTACCCCCTCCCCCTTTCCACTGCAACTTTCTTAATGAGACAGATATATCTATAGGTGGATGCGCGCGCCGCGAAGGGGGGATGCCAGGGAGTGAACGAAAGAGAGAGAGAGAGAGAGAGAGAGAGAGAGAGAGAGAGAGAGAGAGAGATATGTAGGAGGGGGATGAAAGCCCATTTTCTTGTCGCGCCCATTGTCGCAGCCCGATCATTGTTTCTAATATACTAACGACGGCTCGCTCGCTCGCTCGCGCGCTCGGGCGCGACGCGGGTGCTAATAACCTTTTCGACAATGAGTCTTTGGCCTGGGTGAAAGGGAGCAAAGAACGCGGACGCCCGCGTCATACATACCGCACACCCCGAGGCGAGCACGGAATTTATAGGCTCTCCTCACTCTCTCTCTCTCTCTCTCTCTCTCTCCCTTCCTCCTCCTCCCGCCACTCCACCCTCTTCCTCCCTCACTCGCCGCCCGAAGCCGGACGCAAAGTCGTGGCGGCCGGCCAGATAATCCGTCCGAGTTGGTTTAGGCGTAGAAGGCGAGGGCTGACGTGGAGGGGGAGACGCCACCCGCCCGGAATTGCTTTGCATACCATTTCGGGCAATCGGGAGATCTTAATATCGGGCGTAATTTGGATAAAGGTGGTGGGTGAGGAGGAGGAGGAGGAAGAGGGGGGTGATGCAGAAAAGAGCGGAAGAGGAGAAATTCCCTCGGGGAAATAAGTCTTAACTGTATAGATCCCTTTAAGACTCTCCCTTCCCTCATACGTGTTCGCGTACGTTATTATGTAGGTATATTTTATGGATGCTCGCCGTGTCGAGCAGTCGTTCCACGCGGTTCGTTCCAAAATCCCGAGTGGGATCGTAATGCCGTGTGGGAAGAGGATGGCCGGGGGGGGGGGAATTCAAGCCTGACAATTAGAATACAACCAATAGTACTGGACATTCTATAGTAGTTCTATAGTACTGCATCTATAGAACTCTCTCTCTCTCTCTCTTTTCTCTAATTTTCTAACTGAAAAGTGGGAACTGCGCAATCGAGTGCAAATGAATTCAATAGTTCTATAAGTAATTTTTAAATCTAATATTTATATACTCTTTCCACATGCTACTGATCATATGGAAATAAAAATTTTTTTCCATTCCTCATAATATCGTTATAAAATTGATCGTTCGTAAATACGAAAACTTAAAAAAAAATACACAAAAGTTAAAAAGAGTTATAGATACAAAAAGCCAACCCCCTTTACCAGTCGCGAAGCGTTCGCTCTCAGCAGTCGCGGTATCTGTTACTCGAGGTTGCCTTTTCAAGTTTCCCCTGTCTCTCTCTCGCTCCCACCCCATGTTACTCGAGATACGTCCCGCTGCGTCCTGTGCATTCAGGCATTTGCCTCGAGAGAGCATGTGATGATGATAATTAGTACCTTTGTAAGAGGGTCGAAAAAGAGAAATGCAAAATCCCATCCCCCCCCCCGCCCACCGCTGGTGTACCACGTCCCCCGGCATTACAGCGCCGCAATACACGCCAGCTGACTTCTCTAGGCCACTTGCCGACTTATTGTATCCATCATCGACAGCGCGGAGCCGCGCATTATGCAACCAAAATAAAGAAAAAAGATTTTTTTTCCTTTTTTTTTTTCAACCCAGAGACTTTATTTAGACCAACGTTGCAGAGTAGCTTCTTATATTTAATTAAGGTCCCTGCGTATAAATGCGAAAGGAAGTTTCGTTAATTTGATGATGGCGCATGAGGGTGCTTGAAACAGTTTTCCGTCTATATATATATATATATATATATATATATATATATATATATATATATGTATAAGTATATGTCTAATTAAAATTTTGTCATTCTCCGCCGCGGATATTAATGAAAAATTTGTAAAACCGACGTCGGGTTACACTCGCGAGAGATACTTAAAATTGCGTACCAGTTCGCCGTTATATGCATATAGTCTGCAATTTCTTTTTTTTATTATTTTATATACACATATTTACATGTAAGTTATTCCTTCAAAGCCTGAGAGAAATATCGACTGCACAAGCTTTATATATATATATATATATATATATATATATATATATATATATATATATATCAGTCTTTATAGAAGCCGGTTGCGCGGGTGGCTCTCCGTATGCGCGTTGGCGCAAAAATTTAATCGGGCCGGCGGTCGCGCGCGACGGAATTCCATATAGGCTAATTCTCGGGACGGCTTTAATCCGTTCACTCATTTGACGCCCCGGCGTGAAAAACGAGTGCCGATAAATTTTGACAGTATTCTGTCCATTGCATTGCAATAATACCGGATCATATATTAAGAGGAGAGAGAGGAGCGAGAGGGAGGGAGTGCCGAGGGGGGGGGGATAGCGGGCGTGCGCGCCAAAGGGGCGAGGGGGAGGAGTGAGGAGCGCGGGACGAGCGGGGCGGGCCGCGTACATATATATATATATATATATATATATATATATATATATATACGCTTTCGGGAGGCGAGCGCGCAGCCGGACTCTCCTATAGTTTGCCCGGTAACATATTACGAATTAATACCAACTGCTCCGGTGAAATATTACTGCAAAACACTGAGCGTTATTTCGGCTTCCCACCCCCTCCATCCTGTCTCTCTCTCTCTCTCTCTCTCTCTCTCTCCACGGCCGCTCGCGCGAGCCAGCCCCGAACAAATTGTTATACGCTCCGAATTTTCTTTCGGAATTTATATTCGCCGCGTCGCGCGCTGCGCAACCCCTCCCCCCGCCCCCTAACGCTCGCCCCGATGTACGCGCGGCGGAATATCGCATTATTATACGGGATGTATTCCGCGTTGCCGGCCACAGTCGACCATGGAGCGAGGCGAAGGTCTCTCTACTCACTGCGCTCGTCGGCGATCTAGCCGACTATGAATGTATATTATATATATATATATTCGGTCAGTGGAACAATGAGGAGGCGGTGTCTCGAACGCGGTTTTTTTCAACCACCTGACTCGCGACTTTTCTTCTTCCGAAGATTCGTGCCTCTCGCCAAAATGGGCGTGTATAATGCTTTTTCTTCCAGTCGTCGATCGCGAATGCGCGTACCAATGCGTCAAATGTCGACGTCTGTGTAAGACTAACTTTAATTTCGTGGAACGACGTTATTTTGTAAATTCTCTTTCAGTCCGACTCAGTATCACTTGTGTTTTTTTGTAGAGAGAATCACAAAACTCTTCTTTTTTTTTTCAATTTGACCGACAATATTGAATACTATATTCTGTATTTTGCCATTTAGACCGACGGGGATTCGTAATCAGCGCTCTGAAAAAACCCGATCCAGAAATTGTCAGAAAATTGCAACTGCCATTTGCTCTTAGGATTATTTCAGTCTGAAAATTGTGTTTTTTTGGTATCGTAATTTCTTGTTGGCAAAAATTAATCTAAATTCTCCTCCTAATATATAATTTCGTGATAACATGAAAGACTGAAAAGGGTCTAATTGGAACACTTGCGATACTCTTGAAAGCAGATGATTATAATTCACGCTTCGATTCCTTGGTATGCGAGTAGAAATATGATTCTTAAGGTAAAACCTTGTAAGAATTCCAGTTATACCTGCAGTCCCACGTGTTAATCCTGTAGGCGATGTTTTATTTTGGCAATAATATATAAATAAATATATATCTATATATATGTACACTATATACCCTCTCCCTGGAGTGCGCATTAAATTATCGCGTCGATAAGCGTGTCATCTGCCAATTAAGCCGCGCAGCGCGTCCGGCATTTTAGGTGGGAAATGAATATTTGGGCTTTGCCTCTCTTATCACTCTCTCTCTCTCTCTCTCTCTCCTCTCCTCTCGCCCCCCTCTGTCTACCCGTGACGCGTCGCACGCGGGCGGCCGTTAAAAACGAGCGCGGTGTCGGTGGCGGCGATGTGGCAGCACGCGCCAGAAACGGTCGGCGGTGTAGCGTTTGCGCCGAATTCCACGCTGGCCATGCGAGAGGGCGCGAGAGTGTTGAGGGAGTGGGGAGGGGGGGAAAGGGGGAGAGCAAATCGCCCGACGGCCCGGCAATATTTGTGGATTTTCCGCCGGTGCTCTCGATGATCTCTCGCTCTCTCTCTCTCTCTCTCTCTCTCTCTCTCTCTCTCTCTCTCTCTCTCTCTCTCTCTCTGTCTGTCTGTCTATCTTTCTCGTTCATCCAGACTCTATACATACAGGATTATTAACATAAATGATCTTTCTGGATTTCCGCCCGCAAATCACTGGCGGAGCTCTCTGAATTTTGTTAACTCGGAATTAGAATGCGATAAACGGGCGTATCTGTGCCTCCCATTCCCAATAATTCTCCCCCTCTCCCTCGCCCCTCATCCACGCGCGTGATTCGTCCCCGGCAATCATTACAATTAGCTTCTTTATTAAAGTATGGAAATGTTCTTCGCAATTCGTGAATATTTATTATCGTTCCCTCGTTAAAGCGTTTAAGAACGAAAATTTAACTAATTACTATGGAATATTACAATGAATATTAATATTTACCACATTTACTTGCGCGCTCCATATCTATGCCTTTCATTATTGTTCCGTTAATACTTTATACGTACGAGGAAGCGTAAAAAAAATAAATAAAAAATTAATAAAATTAAGCGCTAAGCTTAATTTTTTATTCAATAGGAGGCGCACAATTTTTCCAGTACAGAACCGTAATTTACTGTTATCCTACTTTTTTTTAATATTACAATATTTAAGTCCAACCAATTTTCCGCTTCAAAAAAAAAAAAAAAAATTCTCCCCTTTATTTGTTGTGCTCGCGAATTTACGTTTTTTCCCCGAACAATTGCATTATACTTTAATCATTAAAAAAAAAAAAAAAAAAAGGTACAGAGGTTATTCTACTAATAATAAATTACGGCGCTGCGTTTTATATCGATAAAACACAGTCACTTTTATAACAAAACCGAATTATTAAAAACTCAAACGAATATTAGATTATACAATAAAATAACAAATGCGCGTATAGGAATAATTGAATTTTTTGAATATAAAAGAATATACATATACATGTATATCTAGAGGCGAACGATAAGCCATTAATTTTTATGCTATATTTAAAACTGGCCGTATTTTTTTATTCCCGATAATTTTTTGTTAAAAACAATGCGCAGTATAATTTATTATTAAAACCCATGCTATATACGTTTGTTAGCCAAGCGGCATTCGAATCGAGAGAAAGGAGATGAAATTCGGAGGGAAGGGCCGTGTGGGAGGGCGGAGGGAAGGGCGAGTCAGAGGGGCGGAGACGAGAGGAGGGGTAAGCGAGGAGCTGCAGCGGCGTATAACTAATAATTTTTCCGTCAAAATGTCGCATTCGATTAAACAAAATTATCGCCCCAACGGCATTACAGAACTAATTTTACTTTCGGATATTTTAACCAATTATTAAATGTAATTATTTTCGCGCCATCCTATTTTATCGCGCGCGAGGTCTCGGTGCTGTGCGGGGCGGGAGGGGGGGGCGTATGCCGGCGGACACCTCCGCCTCTCCCTCCTCCGCCTCCGGCTACCCCGGTCCTCCGACCTCGGAGGGAGGTCGTCTCTCTCGATGAAAAATGACAATCCACCGGCTTTGCACACTGTAAATCCTTAAAAATTCAATTAAAAGCCTGCGAAATTTCATTTCTATGCATTTTATATCTTGTCTGTGACCTGGAAGTTTTAATAAGTCATAACGAATAAACCATTCGAGGGCGCTTCACCGCGGCTCAGTACCCCCCGCCCGCCGCCCGCATTTCCTTTTCTCTTTTCCAATTTTATCGTGGTCATCACTCCCCCCCCCCATCCCTCCTCCTCTTACACGACCCTCGCATTCCTGCCTCGCTTATAACTAAAACACTTTGTAATTCATAATAATAAATATCTTGTTTATCGGCAATTATGCAGGAGCTCTCAGTGTGTGTGTGTGTGTGTGTGTGTGTGCGTGTGTGTGTGTTCGTGTAGGGAAAAGTCAATTTCATTTGGGAGGCCCGTTTCCATAATTCACGATTCGTTATTACGAGCGTTAAATAATGCGCGGCGCCGCCAGTGGACGCCGAAGCCCGCCGAAGCACGCTAGAGAGTCCAAAGGCGGGCGGGAGGGCCAGGGGTAGAAAAAACGAAAGCCAAGCGTATATTATATAAAAAAAAAAAAAAAAAAAGAAAAAAAGGCCTGCGATCGAAGCGGGTGTATTTACCGATTATTATTATCATTATTATTGTTATTTATTTTTTTTTATGCGTTCGAATGCGCACGATACGGGCGTCGTACGCGCGCGTCTGTGGATATTTCTAATTACAGACCAAGGTCCGGGGCTGCGCGCCCGCCAGTCCCGGACGATTTTTTAATTTCGAGTAATGAAGCGCCCCGTACGCGCGTTATTGATTGGCCGAATGTTTGTTGATATTCGGCATTAATCTTTAATCGGGCCATCGGCGTATCCCAGTCTCGCCCTCCCTCCCCCTCGTCCTGGGTTCTCCCCTCCCCCACCCTTCACCCCCCCCGGCCCCGCTGAGTCATAGTGCGTTGGGCCGGCCCAATCGAAAAAAAATAAGCGCTTTTTGACCGGTTATTTTCACGGGGATGGGGCGGGGGGCGGGGGGAGAGCGCAAAAAAAAAGAAACAAAAAGAGGGAGAGAGAGAAGAAAATAGAGGGAGGAAAAAAAACGGAACGGCGAGCGGCGCACTTCGAGTAAATATTGGCCCAGCCGCGCAGTTTTGCTTAGCGCCGCCAATTCCCAATTTGTCGGCCAAATCGAAATGAAATCAAGTGCAAGATAAACGTTTAGCCGGTGGCGCGCGGCTCTGGTCCGCTTGCGTCGCTCGCTCGGCCAAGCGTCGAGCGGGGCTAGGGGCTGGGCGGGCGGGGCGAGGGTGGGGGAGAAGGCGAGCCTTTGCATATCGATATTAAGCCCGTCATTGTAGGCGTTCGGCCGTGGGGAAACGGAGGGACGAATAAGAGAGGATCCGTAAATAAAGCGCGAAACGGTCGCCCCCGGGTAATAAACGAGTCCCTTCTGTTCCATCCGAGCGAATCGGCGAATTCGCGAATGCAAGGCAGCCGCGTGCCATATCGGTCGTGAAATGATTACTTCGACCGGACGGGATAGGGGTGCGCAGGCAGGCTGTTTTCATCGCGGCCGTCGTGGTCGCGAGACTGTGAATCTGCGCGAGTTCCGCGTGCGTCACGGCGAAGACGGCCAAAGACGAATAGAGAGCCCCCGTTACGTGTATTACGTTGAAAAACGTACGAGAGAGTCTCGAAGAGGAAAAAAAAAAGAACACGGGATCCAGGGCGATCGTCCGGAGACGTCGGTCCCAGTTTCTCGGGCATCGGTTGGACGGGGCGAAGTCGTTGAGAAATTTCGCCGGCTAATCGGTTTAACGTCCATTGTCGATCTTATGCGGGGTGGATCGACGCGATTTTTTTTCTCTCCATTAGTTTCCATTAGAATTGCACGAATATCCAGGCGAACGAGGGAAAAAAAATCAATAAAAAAACATATTTAAAAACGTTTCGTTTTTCATCATTGAATGGAATTAAGACAGTTGCCGTGACATTTCGAGTCCGCCGCTTAAACGTAAATATAACGCGCACGCTCCATAATGGATGGGTTTCTTTTATCGGAGGGTGGCTGCGCTCCTTCATTCCATTAGATACATCCGAAATTATACGGGAGCTTTAATTGAAATAACAGATATATTTCAGATTTCGGTTAAACCGCATTCATAGTTATTATCAGATTCCTGCGTCTATTTGTTCCCTCGCCCCTGCTCATTTATGTATGTGCAAATATAGTTTACTTAATTTCAATGGAAGCGCTATACTAATTTTATTCCCGCGAAATCCTAATTCATTTTCGAATCAATCCCGCTTAAAATATACACCGATAAACGAATCAATATTACTTATAATCGTGTTTAAATGGATCCCGCGAAATCTCGCGGGGCAAATTTTAAGCTTAACGCTGAATGCAAAAATATATGTGCTGACGAAAAAAAAAAGAAACAACATATATATATATATATATATATATATATATATCGCACACGAGAGAACGTTGTACGATTGAAGTGGCTGGAGGAGGGGAGGGAATGAAAAAGGCACGCACGATTCTTCTCGGGCCGTGTAAATCGAGCGTGCGGGGTTGTGTGAGTGAGAGAGAGAGGATCGTTAAATCTGGAAACGTTGTAGAAGCGTATGTTTCGTCGATCGCTCTCGAGCCCCTCGATAGTTAGCTGAAGATTCTTTTCCTCGACCCCTGCCCCCTTTATCTCTCTCGCCCATCCCCGTTCTTACGAGCGCGTGGCGACGGGAGACGCGGAAAGTGAGCCGAATTCCGGTCGAGAGAGCGATAGAAAGAGAGAGAGAGAGAGAGAGCGCGAGAGAGAACAAAACCAGCGCTCGGCAGAGGTCATCGGTTACAAGCGGCAAAAAACAAGAGCGGAACTAAGCGGGGTGGAGGGCGACGGAGAGGAAACGTAGAAAAAAAAAGGAACGACGAGAAGGGGAGAAAAGAACGCGCGGTAGGTTAGGAGGGATGAGGGCGAGCGAGGAAGGAGACTGAGTGAGAGAGCGAGAGGTAGAGCGCTGGAAGAGGTAGAGTGGAACGGTAGGCGGGAGCGGGCGCGGGAGAAAGTGAGAAGGAAAGGCCGCGAGAGAGAGGGAGTGAAAGAGAGGCTCGGGGGATGACACGTAGGGGTGGAATCTCGGCTTGAAGTATTTCGCTCTTTGATGTCCCGGTCTGCCTCAAACTCGCTGCCGACGCCGACGCCCGCCGCCGTCATCCCCCCAAGTGGTACACCCGGCATCAAAGAAAGTGCCGTGGGACGACTAACTATATACTTCGAGCGCGCTAACTTTCTCTCTCTCTCTCTCTCTCTCTCTCTCTCTCTCTCTCTCTCTCTCTCTATCCCTGCCCACCTCTACCTTTCTCCGTCCACCTCACCCTTCCTCTTCTTCTTCTTCTACTTCTTCTTCTCCTTCTGTCGGTTCTTCTGTGCCTTCCTCCTTTGCCGACTACCGTCACGCGCTCAAGCGCGCGAGGAAAAATTTAACTCTTGCACCTATATATATATATATATATATATATATATATATATATATATGCTGAGAAAGGGAGAGAGGATGAGAGAGTCATTGCTTCGCTCTATATACACTCGCGTTTATTGTTCGCGTCCGTGCCTTACCCCGATTTTTACAATGCCCAATCCGCGTGTTATTTCATTTTCTTCATTTACCTGTTTTATTCTCTCTCTCTCTCTCTCTCTCTCTCTCTCTCACGCTCTGCCTTTCTCTCCCCGCACTTTCGGAAGCGTGGCAATTTTTATTATAAATGTTCGGGCAGCGAAAACTGCCCCCATTCCTTGAAATTTGTCCGGTGTTCTAATAATATCGCTCCCCGCTACTTTCACCCTCTGTCTATACCTACTCTTCCCTTCTGATACGATGCGCGGTTGTTGCTTCTGCCTTTCTCCTACTTTCTCTCTCTCCCTCTCTGTTTCTCTGTTAACCTCAAATTATTATAGGCACGCTAACTCATGCATGAAGGAATACACATTATTATAACTACTTTCTCCAACTATTTTTGTATTCTCGCATAAAGAACGATGAGGTTAATATTTCTAATTTATATACATATATATATATATACTTATACGGTATATAATACTACGATTGATCGGTGCTTTTTTTATACACGTCCAGAGAGATGAAAAAAAAAAGCAGAACGGAACAAAACGAACGCAAAAAATGGCAATATTTGCTCGGTATTTATTAATGCGACGCGGATTTTTATGCGCAGTGCCAATGTGTGCATTTCAAAAATTTATACTTAGAGCAAATTGGTAGATTTATTGGGGGAAAAAAAAAACGAAAAAACGGGGAGGCGAAAAAAATGGGTATTATCGCCCGCGCTCGTCTTTCCGTAAATTTTTTTCACGATCAATTATTTCCGCAACCCACTCCCACCCCCCCCCCCCCGCCACCGAGCCGCCGCGACCGTCCGCCCACCTCCCCCTCGGCGTCGTTCGAAATTCAAACCCCTCCCCCCCCCGAAATCCTTACGATCGGCCGTGCGCCAATGGTTATCGAGCTCGATACATCGACACGGGCCGCGTTGCGGATTAGCGCGACCAGCCGGCCAAGGGCACATGCCGTCGAAAGTTAGCGTAATGCAGCCGGGACTTGGCGGTGTTTCGCGTTTGCGCGGCCGTCACGGATCGCGACCCACGTAACGTCGACGTGAGCGCGCTCTTCTGCCGCGGGATCTCGGCGGTACGGCGCGTTATTGCGAATGCGCGCGTTCCACGCCCGGCGGAATCGAGCCTGCGTAACGCATTTTTTAGACGTGGACGGATACGGGGAATGGGGATGGGCGAGGGATTCGTCGATATCGACGAGAGAACGCCAGCGAGCTATCGATAGATAGAGCTATATATAGGCCGACGTTTATTTAATAAAGTAAGGACGCGAATGGTCTTGCATGGTTTGCACATTAATTTATTTATATGCTTGCTGGCTGGTCGAAGGGGCCGAGTATGCCACACTCGTAAACTTTTTTCTCCTTTTGTTTTTTCTTCTTTTGTTATATATATATATATATATATATATATATATATATATATATGTGTGTGTGTGTATATTCTCTTTTATATTATTCAACGTCCTTCTACTTGTTCTCTCAAAAAGTGATGCTTATTATTTCTACCATGGTGCCTACGACAATCGGGATTTCAACTCGAACCATCGAATTACGAATACTTCGCTCCTACCATCGGACCATCCTTGGCCTTTCCTATATACCTACTGGCGAAACTGTATATAATATTGGCTATTATTATTTTTATTATTATTATTATTTGAATTATTATTTGAATTATGCTTAAAAATAACATTTATTGAAATCGAATATAGAGAAAGAGAGTCGGACTGATTGAGCGATTCATTCGTATGTTTATCGATTGCACGTATTATATGTCACGAATTACGTATTTTGAAATCATGATGTCAATTGCATATTTGAAAGACGAGGTAAAGAATAAAATAGCGCGACATTGTAATCAGTGATTTCGACTGTTAATCGATTCTTCGAAAGCAACGTTTCCCCCCAATTTGTAATTGTATTTAAGCTATTTTCAATCGTTTTGAAAAACGGCGCGGCAACGTTTCGCCACGGTATTTGATATTGACGCTGTATATTAATTATCGTCAAATGTAATTGAAATGTTCAAATGACGCGTAACTGAGCCGACGTAATGAATGGGGCGGGAGGAAGCGAGGCGAGATGTGCCGGCCACCGTCCTATTATCGTAAGACTAACTAGAGCATCTGGACGATTCGTTCAATCCGTACGCAATGATGAAGAAAATCGATAGCGATAAAAGTAGCGCCGCGACGAACGATAATTTTGGCGCTCCTCGCGGAAGCGGGGTAAAGAAGAAATGCGATGCATACATCAAATATCACGAAATTGCCAGCCGCCGAGTCGATCGTTTCAACAACTTGACGGATTATTTTTCATGTCCCGTGAATTCAACATATCGATCGATGAATTAATGTATGGTACACGCGTAGAGTATCGGTCATTTGGTCTAATCGCGTCCCTTAAATCGAATATTATATGTAAATATGAGCAAAAGCGAAGATTGCGAATAATCTTCGAGAGAGAGAGAGAGAGAGAGAGAGAGAGAGAGAGAGAGCAGGCAGCTAGAATACTAAAGATTTTTATTTAATTAAAAAATGTACTTATGTCGACTGTTTTTAATTGAATTAATAAATATTTTTATCGGTCTTACAGTCTTTATAGTATAATATATTAGTTAAAATAATCACAGTCGGACTGTCCTTGTTTATGATCACCCCCGCAGAATCTGAAATAAAACTTATTACTACAATAAATTTTATTAAAAATTAAAATATTAAAAATTAAAATAAAATAATAAAATAAATAATAAAACAATAATGTCAGTGAAGGACACCCTGACTGCCCCCACCACGTTAAATTTAGAATCGCCTTTGGTGTCCGACATTTCGACTATCGTTAGTTCGAACTCACGTTAGTTCTAATTCAACTCAATTTAGTTCCTGAGGATGGACCCTAGCGATTCGAAACGTCGGACACCAAAAGTGATTCTAAATTTAAGGTGGTGGGGCCAGTCAGAGTGACCTTTACTAACATAGAATATTATTTTTATTATTTTTATTGTATTTATTCTATTTTATTTATGATTTTTTTTATAATTTTTAATTTTTAATATAATTCTTTGTAGTAATAAGTTTTATTTCAGATTCTACGAGGGTGAATTTAAACCAAGACAGTCCGATTTTTTTTTTAATTTTTTTTAAAACTAAGGATACAAAGTCCTAGATAGCTGCATAGAAGATGCGAAGATGTACAATTTCAGATTCAAAGACATTACAAAACGCTATTTAGACTATTAATAAAAGGCACGGATTCAGGCAATTTTTAAGGTATGGTAAAAGTAAAAGTTCGGAAAGAAGAGATACAAAAAAGAGATAGGTAGAGGACACGGATCGTGAAAGGTGTCGGGAGGGGTGAGTCCCGATACCGTCACCGAAACGACTCATCCGACCCGCGGAAGTGTCAAACCGTTGGTAATCGCGGTCGGGCTGGTTCGCGCGGCAAAAAGCGCGAGCACCGCGCCGTTACCAAATGGACGTGGGCAAAGAGACGTGAGACAGAAAGAAGAAATTTATATATATATATATATATATATATATATATATATATATATATAAAAGCGCGTTTACCCCACTCGAGAGGTTAATGTCGCGGGACGCTGCCGCACACGAGGCTGTGGGTGTCGTATCCCCACTTGCGTGCACGTACGCGCACACGTCGCATACACGTATGAGAGCGCGAGGCATCTCCGCAGACGATCGATGCTCGGCACGGAGAGCGAGAGCGAAAGAGAGATGAGCGCGGTGAAAGGAGAAATAGAGGGACAGAGGGGGAGGGTGGGGGAGAGAGAGAGAGAGAGAGAGAGAGAACGCGCGCCGGCCTGTCTGGGAACGGCACTTAGTTATTGTCTGGGGGAGCTTCCTACGGCTCTTTACTCCCGCGTGCGCCTCCTCCGCCTCCCGACGTCGGCATAGAGACATCCACCGCTGGATTCTTCTTGTTCTTCTTCTCCTCCTCCTCCTCCTCCGCCTCCTCCTTCTCGGCCTGCTCCCTTCCTTCCCTTCGCTCCTCGCCCATCCCTCTTTCCCCTCGGCCGGCCGTTTGTATGCTTTTTAGCCCTGGCTCGCGGCGTACGACCAGCGCGAGATTCGGCCGGCACTCGACTCGCCGTCAATTTCTCGTCAAAGGAGCAAATAAGCTCATTATTGAGTAGAGGAGAAAGAGAGAGAGAGAGAGAGAGAGAGAGAGAGTGAGAGATAGAGAGAAAGAGAGAGTGCTCTGCGAAACACTCGCTTATCTATAGCAATGCGTTCGCGCGCGGGTGTGCAGCGCACCGGTGGGGAATGAAAGAGGGAGAGAGTGAGAGAGAGAGAGAGTGAGAGAAAAGGGGAATCCGCGGGGCGGAGAGAGATGCGGGTGAGCAGAGCAAAGAGGGAGATGGAGAGAGTGAGAGAAAGCATCGAGTCGTACAGAGCCGCGCGCTGCGCTGCGAGATAGTTCGCGGAGCGAGGGATAGGGAGAGAGAGAGAGAGAGAGAGAGAGAGAGATTGAGAGAGAGGAGGGCCTTCTCTCTCGCTAATGCGTCGGAATAGATTAATTCTGACCAATAGGAATGCCGCGATCGAATGGCCTGGAGCACATTACTCAATTATTTACGCTTCATTAAGTATATATCCAATGCCATCGAGTGTAGCACGCGGTAGCTCGCTCGCTCGCTCGTTCGTCGGAGCTCGGGCGGCGGACGGGGCTCGGGGAACGGGTACGGGTGGTGGAGGCGAGTCGCTGGGCAGGGGGGGGAGGGAGAGGGAGAGCAGGTTGGGAAGGCCACTCCGCCGGGCATGGACTGCATCGCCGTTGCCGCCGCCGCCGCCGCCGCCGCCTCCTCCGCCGCACGTATGTACCAACCGGTACATAATGTATGAGGGCGCGTTGGTAGGTAAGCGGCGACCCCTAGCTCACCGAGCTCTAACTTAATTATTCGAGAAATTCAGCGATCCATTCCTGAGCCTCCTCCCTCCCTCTCTCTCTCTCTCTCTCTCTCTCGCTCTCTCTGGCTGTCTCCCCAACCCCCTCGCTCTCCTCTGTCTCCTCCTGCTCCTATACCTGCACGCGAGCGATTGTATAAGTATATTCGCGGATCCGTGTTATATGCATATGTATATGTACGTCTTTGTGTACGGCACGTTGTGCGAAGATAGGCGTATCTACGTTTGTGTGTGGCTGTGTATGTATTTGCGTGCGCGCGCGCGAGCCTCCGACCGGTGGACCGCAGAAATCGATTGGAAACTCCTCTCACTCCCTCTCTCTCTCTCTCTCTCTCTCTCTCTCTCTTCCACCCGCACCCTCTTGGCATGATAGCTCGCGAGACAAAATAAGCAACGGGGGGGGGAGGAAGAGAGGTTGAGCAAAAGAGCTGGATATCTCTGCATACTTACGCACACATACTACTGAATATATATCTATATATTCGTTGAGTTTCAGTCTCAAGTTTACGGTCTCGGCCTAGAACCAGGCCTCTTTTCCGCCGCTGTTGCTGCTGCTACCGCCGCAATCTTTATTATTTTGCGCCCCTAAAAAAATTATCCGAATTTATCTTTATGTATTGGTGCGGCGTTTCTTTAACTTCGATATTCCGTCAAATTGTTACGAAGCTGACAGTCGTATTGGATATATTATACGCACGTCAATTACCAAAGGTATTTATGCGGATTTCATTATTTATCGGCGATATACTTCTAATTATAAAGTGTTGAGGAATATTATGTCTCTTTTTTCTTTTATTAAACTTCACACAGGGCCTCAATGTTATATTAAAAGGTCGTTCAATTATGATTTAAATTGCTTTATATATTCAAATATTTTCAACAATCATAGTTTCCAAAAACAAGAAAACTTCTTTCAAGAATCGAGAGTAATTTTTTTTGTCGCCTTATTTAATCGTAGCAACGACAAATATTTTTAAAAAATTGGGTTTGTTTTCGAGTATAAAAACGATATTTGAAGAATATAAGTATATTTTACACGAATTATAATCATTAGGGAGATAATCAACTTGTTTTTATTTTTTAAATTAAACCGAATATTACCGTAAAATTATTACGTTACTGTAAATTCAGGACGGAATATACCGATATAAACCTATCTTTTATAATTGATTTCGATCGATTTATTAAATTGTTACATCACCGACAGCTCGAGCGATAACGGGTTAATTTTATACCTCGTAACTTCAAAATCCTCGTGAACGGAATATAATGGAAATCGGTGTTTACCGCAGAGGAAAATTTCGAAAGAGTGACGTCCGCCGACTGACTTGTACATTCGTTTCGATTGTACAGTCAAAAGGGCAAATATCGCGCGGAGAGGTCGAGCGAGAGGGAAGGAGGGCGAGTGCCTGGGGTCGAGGGTGGGCGGGGGGGGAGGCATCCATCGGAATTTCAGTCTACGTACGTAAAAGAAACGCCGGGGTTACCGTAACCATGCTGGACTACGGTATTTAAACAAATTCCCGTTCGGTCCTCGCCGAGGCGCCATCTCCCTCCTGCCTACATATTTTACACGCGTGTGAGCGCGAACGCGAGAGAACGATGAAGACAAGGGTAGGGCGAGAGGCGGGGTTATAGAGCGAAAGGGAGACCCGTGCGTGAGACTCGGATGTTATTGTAATTTAATGGAACGGGGCCAGCTCTCGCAATTAATCTCTTTTTGGTATTGTATTGATATTCGAGGCGCGCGAATAAATGAGATCCTCCCCCATCCCCCACCCCCTCGCCCGCCGTTAAATGGATATAGAGCCGGGGCGAGACGGAGAGCGGGAGAACGTTGTAATCGAATAGAACGCCGCGGGTATATAATGCGATATTTCACTTTGCACCGGCAGAAATTGTTAGCGGCTTAATTGATTTAATTCCATTTTCAAAAATTGCCCAACCCCCCCGACCACCGCCCGCCCGCCCCTTTCCGCACCCCGCTCCGGCCGCTGGTTCCAGCTCGGTTCTTGATTAAACTCTCGATACCGCCTCGCGCGAGTGGCTCTCGCGCCACTGTCTTCGCGGCCCGCGCCGATGCGAATTAATCATTTTACCCGCGTCCATAGAATCCGGCGAGAAACGTACATCGATATGCGCGTGTACACGTGTCGAGACGTGGAAAAAGACATTTCTGTACGCGGTCTACATATATTTATAGATTTATGTATATATATATATATATATATATATATATATATATATATATATATCGAGTAAGATGTGCGTTTCCGCGATCGCGTCGTCCACTATATAAGCGAAAATCGCGCGGGACTTTCGCCGAGGGAGAAGACGGAAGCGCGAACCCGCGCGCGGAACGGCTTTGCGAGCGTCGGCGCACCGGTCGAGTTTTTTTTTTTTTATGCAAATGAAATCGAGGATTGACGCGCGCGCGAGAGAGAGAGAGAGAGAGAGATAGAGAGAGAGGAGCGGAGCCCGCTCTACCGCGAGGGCTGAAAGATCGCCCGCGCGATAGGATTCGGGGAGAACGGCGGCACTTTAATTATCATCAACGCGTCTCTCGCGGTCGTCCGACGAGTGTATTTATATGCCAGGAAGCACTTAAATAATATTCCTCGGAGTCGAAGAGCGGCGCGTAGCCGCCGCCGCCGGGTAACAGATGGGACCGCGTCGGCGGGGGGAGGGGAGCAGGAGATATACCCTGGGCGTTCGCTGATGTTCCGATCGAGCCGCCGCGATAAAAGACACCCGCGCCTCGCTCCTCGCCTCTGCCCCCCTCTCCCCCCTCGTCGTCTCCGCGACGACGGCTGGGCGGAACGGGAGTATCGGGGCCGGAAATCAAAAACAATGAGAGGCGGCCTCCGCGCGCGCGCGCGCAAGAGAGAGAGAGAGAGAGGGAGAGAGGGAGAAAGAGAGAGATGAAAAGAGAATGAAAATCATCGCGCGCTAAAAGCCGCGCAACGGAAAGATCGAGCGGCGATAAGCCCGCCGTTTTCGCCGCCGAATTATTTATATATTTCTCCCTCTGCCCCCCCCCCCGCCACCCCAACCACCACGGCCCTCCGGCAGTTTTCGCACGCGCCTCCCGTGCTCCCACCCTCCCATTCCTCGCCCCGTCTCTCTCGCTCTACCGCTCGGAAAATCGGCATTCGGCTCGTGGTCGGGCTCGCTCGCCTCCACGGCCCTCGGGCCATCCCGTCGCCGCGCTAATAGCTTCGCGGCCGTTGCCGCAGCCCGCGCGTGCGTCCCGATTTTAATAGGTGTCGCCGCGAGACCGGCCCCTCCTCGCCTCTCACCCCCTCGCCCGTCGCCGAACCCCCCCCCCCCAGCCCCGGCCAATTAATCGCTCATACGCCTTCGGGCCTCGGATCGATCGTTGCGCGCGGGGGCGGGGCGGGGGGGTGGTCGCACACCGGCCGACCGGACGCGTCACCGAGCCGTCCGGATAACGCCTCGTTTAACGATTTCGTCCCCTTGGTGTGCTGCGCGTGCACGTCACGCCCCTGCCTCCCTTCCCTCCGCGTGCAAGTTCTCGTGATAAAGTTCGTTTTCTTTTCTTTTTGTTTTTTTTTTTGTCGTTCTTTTACCGGCCCGCTCGGCAAGGCGCCCCCTCCGTGGCTTCAAATTTAATCGGGCCGCGCGTGTACCAATATATACATACGTGCGTGGTAATCGAGCTCGGTGTTTGATTTTCGAAATTCAGATACTACAAGTGTACAGAAGAGAGAGAGAGAGAGAGAGAGAGAGTGGCACAGCCGCAGGTGCGCTGCAATGTTTGTTTTTCTCCTGCTTTTTGCATTGCATGTCCAACTCGACGTTTCAGTTACGCACTTCCTACCATATATCGATAAAACTGATTCTGGCCAATATTTCGAATTTCTATGCACGTCCGTTACTCTACTGCGGGAATTTGGAAAATCGCGAAGCCATATATGCATATATAGATATAAATATGTAATAATTCCTTTTTAATGAACATTACGTATGACGTCCCGGATTGTATAATGATTTACCGACCGAAAGATTATCGGGAATAACGCGCGTGCTTCCGGGCATAATTCCACCGAATGCCCGGCATTATTTTACAAAATTCAATTTACAAAACTTGAACGATATATTCTATCGTTCGGCTAATTAACGTTTACAAAGCAGCATGTGTAACTCGTATTGAACAAACGTCCTTCGTTTTATTTACTTCTTTTTTTTTACTCATAGACGATAGTTGGCCCATTGTCGCTTGGCTTTCGGAACAAAAGTAAAAACAAAGAAAAAACAATAAAGTAGCACAAAATTAATTGCGGATTATATATTTGTAAAAAAAAAAAAAAAAAAAAAAAAAAAGAAAAGAAAAAGAAGAAAACTCCCCGCTCGTCCCGGCTGTAAATAACGATCGAGCCCCGGCGATACGAGCAAATGTTCCCGACAGCCCATTACAAATTACATTATAAATTATAATCGAAGCGGAGAATTGAAAACGCGGCCGACCGACCAACCGACCGACCGACCGACCGACCGCTCCTCTCGCCCGGTCGTTCGCGCTCGAGAATATACATATACTCACACGTGCGCGCGCGCGCGCACACACACACACACACACAAGAAGCGAGGGGAGGGTAGATTTAGCGCGGGGCCGCGCAGGAAAGAGCCCCGAGGGCGGGGGGGGGTGTGCATCGAGCGACTCCTTCCCGCGGAGGGCCGAGGGAATCCGATATCTCGCGGAAGAGGCCCATTAGCCGACAATCAACGTCCACGGGGGCGGCAATTAAAGCTATCGGAAGGATCGGGCCCGCGCGGTCGCGCGCGGATATGCTAATCGAGGCGAAGGAGGAGGAGGGTCGAGGAAGGCGGTGGAGCAGGAGGAGGCGGCGTCTCGTTTCTCCGCGTCTCTCTTCCTCTTCCTCTCTCTCTCTCTCTCTCTCTCTCTCTCTCTCTCTCTCTCGCTCTTTCTTCGTCTCTTGAACCTTTCGCCCCAAAGTCGAGTCGCGCGGCAAATCGCCCACGACGACGGTCGTTCGAATTTATTCTAGTCGCGGTATATTTCCGTGGCTTACTGTTTAGAATTATTGATATTAATCCGTACTTGGAGTTAATTCTGGCAGGCTTTAACGTTTTCTCAGCTTTCTCAAAGTGAACAATGTCCTATCTAAAATTTTGCTGTTGGGGACGACAATGTCAGCGGACGAAACGTTAGCTTGGCAAAAATTTTCAAATATTAAACTTTTTAGTTTAGTTCCTGAGGACGAACCGTTGTAGCGGTTCGAAACGTGGGGGCGGAGTCAGATTGTCCTTTACTAACGTAGAATATTGTTTTTATTATTTTTAATTTAATGTACTATTTTTACTTTATTTTATTATTAATTTTATTTGTATTTTCAATGTTTAATTTTCTCATGTAATTTATCGTAGAAATAAGTTCTATTTGAGATTCATCGGGATTGGATATAAACAAGGACATTCTGTCATTATTTTAGTTAATATATTATACTATAAAGACTGTAAGACCGATAAAAATATTTATCGATTTAAACACCTCCAATTTTCGCCTTAGGGGATAAAATAAACATATTTTGAAATTTCACCGGTCTTTAATGAAAACGAACAAGTGTCAAATCAAAATAAATTTACAACCATTTGTCTTTTAGTTTATATTATATTAACTTTAATCACAGATACCATTGTAACAAAACGATAATAACAAAGGCCAGGGAACGAAATTGCTACATTTGACGGCAGTTGTCCCTACCGTGTCCTACTAGGTTCCGCCGTGTATAACAACAGGTACAAAATACCAGCAACAACATCTATTGCTTTCATTGGCGTTGAACCCCCCCCCCCTCTTTGCTTACTGCACTGGTCAGTATATCTGTAGATACAAACCAAAAAAAAAAAATACATCGAGCTTACTTTTTCCTTCGGAATTTCGTCTACTGAAACGCTCGCTCATACGGCATTGGTCGCTCGTTTAGAGGGCATCGTCTAAAAGCCGTGCGGGCGAGTATCGACTTCGCAGCGCCGAACTGATTGATCGAGGATTGAGCGAGGATCCGAGAGAGAGACAGAGAGAGAGAGAGAGAGAGAGAAAGTGATAGGTAGAGAGACGTTCTCTTAAAGCGCCATTGTTTGGCAAGCCGATTAACGACGCGCCGCGTAGCGCGTCCTCAGCGCCGGGGGCACTTGAGGCGCGCGCGGGGATACTTACCCGGCTAACGAGCTTCGCGGGGATTCCCCATAAGTAATGCAATAGCCGCGCGACTATGACCCTTCTCGTTCCGCTGTACGTGGGTGACGCTCGTCGGTCGGACGGCGCGGGGGGAGGGGGTTAGGAGCACGACGACTAAGTGCCCGTCGACGCGACCGACGTCCCGCTCGGCTGCCGGGGTCGGGCGCTATTATGACGCTGGGTCGCGTCGCGCGCGTGTCGCCCCTGCGTCTCGTATACACGCGAATACATACGTGTACGGGGAAAAACGCGCCAGCCGGCCCGCCGACCTTGCGATTTTCCGCGACGCACGCGTCGGGGCACGCGTCGTCCGCCCCCCCGTTTAATCGTTAAACCAGTCCGCCCCCCCCCCAGGCGGAGCGGCTCGCGCCTCCGCACCCGACGCGTACGCCGACCGCCCCCCCCTCCCCCGATACTCACCCCAAGACGCTGAGCGCCAAGCTGCGAAAATAATAAGCCCGCGACTGCTACGTATTGCATAATTGAGGCCGCGATTATTAAGCGAGCCGATCGTTTTTGAGGGAATGTAGGGATGTAGATCTATATATATACGCAGAAGGAGAAGGATAGCTAGGGGAACGTCGATGATTAGAGATACGTTGAAATTGCACTCCAAAGTCACATTAATGAGACGAGCGATTTTCAATTTTCCAAATCATTGATCGCGTTTGTACGGGTCGCTGTCGACCGTGAGAGCTCGCCGGAATATAAACCGCGACCGATCTGCTTTTCGCGGGATCTAACTCGTTAGTGATGATATATAATATATATATATATATATATATATATATATATATATATATATATATAATGTCTGTATGTAAAAGTAATGCCACGGTATCGAGGATTTGTTGCTTCCTCGAGTGCAGAAGCGCGATGAATGCGGGAATATAAATGAATATATGAATATATATATATATATATATATATATATATATATATATATATATATATATATATTGTATATCGATATGCGTTTTATTGTTTTTCACGCCGGGCGTCGGGACCGCCAACGTCGGGGCTCTGCCGCGCTCTGCGAGCCCGAGCCCGTCTTTATACGCAGCGGAGCCCCGGAAGGGGATGTGGAGGCACACCGAGAGACAATTTGTATTCGCATGAAATGCAATAGAATATATAGGAAGCGCGCGCCCCCGCGTCATATTGGCAACACAAAGGAGCCGCCAGACCAGCGCCGGGAGCTATGACGAGCCCCTCCCTCCCATCCACCCATCCCCCGTATCTCCCCCTCCCACCCTCTCTCACTCACCCATCTCGCGCCGCCGAACCGGCGAAAAACTTTTGATTGGACGATTCGTCAAACGAGCTACGACCGTTTGGCCCTTCTCGCCAAACGATCGTTTGATTTTTTATGAGCGCAACGAAAACTCTTTGCCTCCTCTCTGTGCGGCTCGCGGGCGCGCGTTTCTGCCCCGGCATATTAATAATGCATCCGACAAATAGAGGGCGGAGGAGAAAGAACCGTCGCGGACGACATCGGTGCGGCGGCGGGGGGGGGGGGTGCTGTGGACGACAGTTCGGTGGTTGAGGACGCAGAAGCGGGAGGAGGAGCGGGGGCGGCAGGGCGAGCGCGCGATTCAATAGTTTATATATTTTTCCGCTGTACCCATGAAAAACTTTCTCTTTTATATACGTGTAGCCCCATCGCTCTTCTGTCTCTGTCCCTCCGTCTCTCTCTCTCTCTCTCTCTCTCTCTCTCTCTCTCTCTCTCTCTTTCTCGCTCACCCCCGTCCTCCTCCGATCTCTCTCGCCGCCCTGAAATATTAAACAGCCCGTCAACATTTTATTTTAAAAGCTTTTTTATTTCCTCCAATTTTATTTAAATCGCGAATTTCCGTAACATTTTTATTACCTTCATTAAAGCGGAAATCCTTTTAAAACGAGGATGTGACACTACTCTCCGTCCGACCCCGCCCGCGCCCATCCTCTCACTCACTCTCTCTCTCTCACTCCCTCTTCGGCTTTGCTCCTTTCTCCTCGCCCGCCACCCCGACCGCCCCGCTCGCGCGACTCTTTTTATTGAATTTTCCCAAATTAATTTTTCTGCAGCCCAGAGTCACTAGTTCGAGATTCGACCGGGCGAGAAGGGCGCGGGGCGGTGCGGGGAGGGGGGGTGGAGGGGATGCGAGAGCGCGGCGCCAAGTCATCTGCGCTGATATACATTGGATTAAAAAAATAACTTTTTTTTCTTCTTCTTTCAAATATATATTTCGCAAACGAGCGCTCAAAAGGCGATGGGCTTTTCGCAATCAACCTTGCCACGGTGAATAATTTATATCAAGAAGGTGCCGAAATTTCGCCCGGAAAATTATCAATTCTCTTTGCGCACAAAGTGAATTTTCGTTGTACGGCGTTTTATAAACATTTAATTAGATTTCTATAGTTTGATATTGAAGTTTTACTTTGTTGATGAAATTTTTATTCTATACATATATATATAAAAAAAATGACTTTGATAAGATAGTTCTAATTATAATTATTCGAATCTTGTTATATTTGGGGCACGAACAATAATGTCTAAATAAATAAGTCATAAATAAGTTTATGATAAAACCAACTTTCTCGTCTGTCATTTTTTCCTTTTACCAATGGATAATCGAAACACTTTCTATTCTTTCAAACGTCATTTTAGAATTATTCACTATTTATAACCAAAATAAATAGCAAGAACATCACTCGGAAACAACCAATTTGCAGATATTCGTTTATATTTAAGAATTTCAATTTCTCCATTGAAAATCTATATAATTTAATATATTCTGTACACATAATGAATATAACATAACGGTATTATTTTATCAATGATCACGTATGACTATTTAATCAGGGAATATCGCCTTGTCAAATAGATCGTCCGCATGATAAGAACCTGGAACGTGGAATTAAATATGCTAATAATTTATGCAATATTTCAGAAACAGATATTTTTGCCTTCGATAATACAGAGCGATGCTCGAATTAAAACAAATATTGACGTTCGACGATCGCCAAATTATAGCTCGCTTATAATACATTTTGTATACAGCGAGTCACGGCACATCTGTCTGCCTCTTTCTCTTCCCCCCCCCCCTTCTCTCGGCATCTGTCTTCCATTAAACGCAATTTGACAATCTGTCCTATAAATAATTCGTCGCAGAAATTTTCCCTATCTTGCGAAAGTAATGACGTTTACAATAATAAACGGCTCTCGCTCGCGACGCGATAGCGCGTCGAAAGCATCGTCATCGCCGAGACGCTCGTGTGCCTCTTTGACGTTTCGTTATTAATGCGCGATGAATACGTTATCCAACTTTACGTACCGACGAATCTGTCACTAAGGGGCGCGGCTCGCCCTGGGGGAAGAGGGAAGAGGGGCTGAGCAGCTCGACAAAGCTCTCGAGGAATTTCAGAAGTATAAGGAAACGTACACGCGCGAATTAGAACGTTTTTGTTATTTTTAGTTGAACGCGCGGTTCAACGAACCGCGCGGCCGGGGTGGGGGCGGGGGGGTTGAGGACAGAAGCGGAATTTTCTCCCAATTTTAGATCTCTATCGTAGAAATTTGTATATAATACATGTACGCAAGCCGCAGTAGCCCGGGTACGTTAAACGCGTTTGCGGCGTAGATCCGCGCGACGCTGGTTTTGTAGTTTTGTTGTTTTTTTTTTTTGCTTTGTTTTACGATTAAGTAACGAGAAAGTTATCGCGCGATCTGCCCCCTCAGGCACGAGTTTGCTCGGGCGAATCCACGCCCCCCCCCCGCCCCATTGACGGTGGAACGGGCCGTTTCGCTTTCCTTGGAACGTCGACGTGCCAGCCCGTGCCGACGCGAAAGAATACTTTACGTCGCGCAGACCTCGTTATTCGTGAGGGGCAATCGTAAAACAAAAAGATTCGTCGCGATTCTTGACAATTGGTATCGGATCGAAGAGTGATTGAGAAATGTTTTGTTTTGTTTTGTTTTTTTTTTTTTTTTTTTAATTTTACGATAAAGGTACGAAATCAAGACAGAGGCAGCTTTCTTAGTATTCAGAAAGATTTTAAATTACCGACAAACATCCTCGTTTTTGCGGCTGTAACCATCGGAATATCGCTGAAGAAAAAAAAAGAAACTTTCCTACATCCATTGGGATCATACAACGATCTTCCACGATTCATTTTGCGCCTCGCCGATTGCAAACTTGAACATTCCTTTGTTTCGACACATCCTCCTTTCAACGCACCGGCGCTCGCGATCTAGAATTCCAAATTGCGCATCCTGCGTCGAAAATTTTTCAAAATTTCTCACCGCCCCCCTCCCCTCCCCCACGTCTGACGGTAAAATCGGGGCAAGGCGATGCATGAAATTTAAATGTAAGAAACGAATCGAGTTGCCGAGTTGTGCCGGGGTGGGGGAGGGGGGAGGGAGAAATCAAGTCAATCTACAAGGAGCTCGCTTTACCCGCGGTCATTAATGCCGCCCCCTCGAGCAATAATAATCGCGGGCGCGCGCGCGCGCGCGAGCCACCAGTAAAAATATAACAATACACCTCTCTCTCTCTCTCTCTCTCGCCACCCACCCTCCCTCTTTCTCCCCCACTACCGCTCGCAGTCCCTCCATCCAACATGCAGATTTATATCGCTTCCGTTTCACGTATAATCTTTCGTTGGCCGCGACCGCCGCGTCGACGCGCACCCCCCCCCCTACCGCCACCCGGTCGTGTTCCGATATATTTCACGCTCCGCAAATTTGTAACGACGAGCGAGCGGCGCGCGGTGGCGCTGCGTATATAAGACGCCAGGAGTGCGCGTGCTTTTAAGTGCATTCGAAAATAGTTCTTTTATTGCCGTAATGCCACCGCCGCCGCCGCCAATCCGCCCCGATGTTTTTATATTTCGTGCGGAGATCGCGGGGAGGGTTTTGAAAGTGATCCAGGGAGACTTGCTGGGCGTCGATTTATAGTCGACCTGATCCTGCGATCGTGGCGGCGAGTAAGAAATTAAGCCTTTTTTTGCAAGTAAAGAAAAACGGCAAATACCGGCGCACCGCCTTGTTTAATAACGGATTATTTATAGGAACGTAGGCGGATCGCGCGCGCACTGGGTGAACCGGTCGACTCCTCGTTATATTAATAAATTAGGGTACTTTTTTAATTAGAAGCAATTATTCAGGATTCGGTGTGTAAAAACACCGCGGTCGTAAAGGTATGACTTTCGCACCCCCTTAAATGAATACGCGGACGTAAACGGGAGAGCGTGCGAGAGAGTGAGAGAGAGAGAGATGGAGGGAGGGAGTGCGAGAGCGAGAGCGAGCGGGAGAAAGGGGAAGGGGAGCAGGCGCGTGTTGGAAATGCTAATATTAAAAGTAATATTTCTGGGCCGTCGGGAGAACCCGTGGCCTCGGCTGCTGCTGCTGCTGCTGCTGCTGCGCCGCCCGCCCGCCCGGCTCGCTATTTATTTTTAATATAAATTAAACAATTTATTTTCCGCAGCTCGCTGCCGCCGTCGCCGCCGCCGCCGCCGCGCTGCTCGCTCGCACCGAAATAGAGAAATAATGCCGGGGCGCAATATCGAATGAAATATCGCTCGCGACCTTCGCGAGAGCGCGTTCTCTCCCCCCCCCTCCTCCTCCACCCGTCCGCACCCCGTCTCCCGCCCTCGCTCGCTCTCCTCGCCGCTTCTCTTTCCCCTCCCCCAAGCCCGGACGTCGCTCGCTCGCGCGCCCGGCCGGTCGCCCCTCGCTTTCCTAAAACGAAGGAAGGAAGTATATATATATATATAGGCGTATAACCGTCGGTGCAATTTGCATCCGCGGAAGAATATGGCGGCGGCGGCGACTGAGTCGCGAGAAAAATGAACGGGATGAAAAACTTTTTCATCTACCTCCCGCCTCGCCTTTCCTCCTCCCCATCCCGCTTCTCACTCTTTCTCTCCCTTTCTTCCCCCCTTTCTCTTCCGCGCTCCTTCTCCTCGACTTTCCCCACTTTGTTTATTTTTTCCCTGCTCCTCGCCCTGCCCCGTATCTTCGTTCTCCTGCTTCTGAGCTGGCCTTTTTTTCTTTATTATTATTATTTTTTTTTTTAGATCGCTGTGCCGTTCCTTCCCCTCGCTCACTTTCAACTGTCTCGACTACCGCGCGCCTTCCTCTAACAAAGTTCGCCGGCCTGAATTATGAATATTTATTTATTTCCGCAACAATTGAAAAAGTATATATATATATATATATATATATATATATATATATATATGGAGAGACCGCGTTTATGGACGCGTATATACATATTCAAAGACAAGCAGAGAGAGAGAGAGAGAGAGAAATTTAAAGCGAGCGCGCTAAGTGCTTTTTCCGCTACCTCGCAAATAAAATCGTTTTGCGATTGCAAATTTCTTTCTCTTCGATAATAAAGCAGAGAATTATACGATAGTGATCGGGATATATGTTTCGAGTTTTTTTGTGGATATAGTCATAATATATGTATATAATTACGTATCCGTGCCGATATTTCTTACATAATGTCGAAAAGAATCTTGAGAAGGCGAGATCGCACGGTCTAGGCTACGCATACAGTTTTCTCGAGCACAATGTAGCCTTACTTTAAGTACAGACCTACGTCCGTAGTAGCCGAGCAACGAGAATTGCGCGTTCCCCGTCCGCGGAGGACCGATCGCACCGCGGATCCTCGACGAGGCACGCGCCCGTGGGAAGGGACAGGGTGAATCGGCAACGCAACCGTCTCTCGTTCGCGTAGTACGGCGGCTCGCGAGGAGTCGCGAAGGAGCTCGCGCGTAACTCGGTACCGGGCCGACTCTCGCGTACGCGCGCATAGACATCGCGTAGATAGACACAGGCGCTGCTCTGCCGGCGCGTGGATACGCGTGGATACGATTCCCTCCTCGCGATTACGGCGGACGCTCGCGCTAAGAGCTGAAATTCGCTCCGTTAGAAGGTTAAAAAGTTCAGAAATTCCAAGCGTTGCGCGACCGCGAAGTCCGTACGGCAGCGAGACTTCCGAGGAGAGGGAGAGAGAGAGAGAGAGAGAGACAGAGAAGAGTTCTGCGGTTCTCCACGTAGCCAGCTTCCCCCTTAAGTTCTCCGCGCGGGCAATGTATACCCGCCGCGGATGTTTAAAGGAAATGAATAAAAATGTCCGTTCGGTGGCTGCTCTACCTCTCTCTCCCGTTCTCTCTCTCTCTCTCTCTCTCTCTCTCTCTCTCTCTCTCTCTGTCTCTCTCTCTGGAGGCTGCCCGGGGAGAGTCGTGCATATTAATTTATTTCGCGAAAGCGCGCATTGTTAAAAGAGCCCCGCATTCGCCGCGCAATAAACTATATAGATGCATATTTAAAATGTGCAAAATATATACAAATGTAAATGACGGGGGCGGGAGGGGAGGAGGACTCATAAAATATTTCAGTCCTTTATTTATTATATATAGATATACAATGGTTTGGGTGGAGGGGGAGAGGGGAGGAAGAAAATAAAAGAAAAGCACGCGCGCGTGCAACGCTCGCCCGAGCTGCCGACTGGGATGCAAAAAGGAGGGAACGGCAAAAAGAGAGAAAGAAAAAAGATACGTCGTAACGTTTCGTTTATAGTCGAAAAAAAAAAGATCCTCTATACAACGCGCACTGACGAAATCTCTCGTCTGCATATTTTCACTTCCGCTTAATTCTCGCAATAACGCCCCTGCGTCTCGACGGAATTTTCTTTTACACCTACTCTCTCTCCCTCTCTCTCAATCGCTAGTACATAGAAAAGCCGACGCTTGTTTACAAGACACGGAACGGCACGTGCGTACCTGCGGGAGAGAGGAAGAGAGTGACCGCGTGTCTATACGCCCGAGGTACCGATGAATTTTTTAAATTTGCCAACACGAGCGCGGAAATTCCGAACTAACGGCCCGGCTGGCGGGGATCGCGCTCGCTTTGTGGACGCGGATGGGGGCGGGCGGCCGGCCGAGGAGGAGGGCCGTATTTGCGCGCGAACTCGGTCTCGAACTCCGTACGCGTAAACGCGAAATCGGCAGCGGGGGACGAGGATCGATAAACAAGCGATTCCCGGGCGGCTCGCCGCGCCGACGACGCGAGCGCCCACGAACTTTGACTTCGCCGCCCCGGCGCGGCGCGCACCGCTTCAAAGGCGCGTGAGGAGCGAAGACGGACGGTGGGAGGTGGTCGGGAGGGAGGATAAAGTAAAAAAAAAAAAAAACAGACGTATAAGACTCTCGTTCCGTCGAGATTTCGCATGCAGTCGACGCACCGGCGCGCGCGATTCCATTCTTTCCGTATTAATGAGGCCGATGCTGCGCATGATCGCAGCGTCGCATTGCGAAGCGAACGAAATTGTGCGAGTTTTTCGATCGTGACTCTAGTCATTGTTAAATATAGCCTTAGTGCCCGCTGTATTATTAGAGGCGCCCTTTACAAAATTAGACACGGGTCACCATCCTGGAAACAGTCCTTATATATATTATATATATATATTATTTATATATATATATATATATATATATATATATATATATATATATGTATGTATATGGCTTAGTTGTTGCACTCGCGCGTCCCAAAGTCGCTGGGGCCAAATTAGTTTTCATCGGTTTAATCGCGATTATTAATACAATCTAGCCGGGCTCTTTGTCCTCCTCCCGAAGTTCAATCGGTTCGTCACTGGCGCTTGAAATTAAATCACAGAAATTACATTATAGCGTAGCCCGCCGCCGTTGTCGTCGCGCCGGAGTGCGACACCCTTCCTCGACTCTACTACCCCCCCCCGCCCGCCACCCGTAACCGCGTTCGCTGTTCGCCCATCCCCCCTCCCCACGCCAGCTGTGTATTAAATAATAAAACTAAAGCCACAAATTTACACTCTCTCGATTCGTTTGGTAAAACTTAATCATTATACATGCATGCGAATATATATATATATATATATATATATATATATATATATATATTCAGACGTTCATATATCATAACACGTTGAGCGCGAGAAACTTTCTCCGGACGGATTCGTCGTCGTCGTCGTCGTTGTCGTTATCGCCCACCACCCCTTTAGCACAGCCAACTCACGCATCGTCCCGGCTAATTGCAAAAGCCGGTGGCACTCGTTGACGCGCCGCTCTCCCGTTCTCGCCCTAAAATAGCCTATATGTATATACGTATGTATGTATATGTGGGTGTATATATATATATATATATATATATATATACACCCACAGGGCGAGGTTGGCTCGAAGCAGCGGGAGTTAGCGCGTCGGTTGTGCTTCGGAAAATTCGCGGCTTAAATATCTGCCGGATGTTTAGCGTGTACATCAGTTCGTAAATTTAAGTTTACGGCCGTGTTCGCGCGCCCTCGGCGCTTGCTATCGGTACGCGCACCCCCGACCATCCCCCCCCCCTTCGTGTACGACTGACTGCCCCGCCCACCGTTACAAAGCTCCGGTATTTACGCGTGGCGAACGAAACCGCGAACGCAGTCACGGGCCCGTTACGTCGTTTTTAATGCTCCACGTGTATATTTGAATCAGTGTAAAACTACCGGATGTCAGTGTAAATTCCATCATTAATTAATTAACGATTATAATCCGTGCGCAGATATATGCATATATATATATATGTAATCGAAATTCTATCAGGTATCGAATGCGCATTTGACTCCAACTCGGGGTAAATTTGTCGAAAGGTAAATTGATCGAATTTAAACAATTATCGATATTGTAAAATGCGAAAATGAAGAAACATTCGACGCATTCCTCGCCAACATTGCCTCTGCGGTTGAAAAATTCTCACAGCGAAAATTCAATATTTGTTCGAAACCAATCTGACACAAGTATTTATCAATAGTTTGCGGAATCATAACCAGGCAGAAAAGTATTTTCGGATTTCTTAATCGGATATAATATTATTACGTATTCATATATGTTTTCCAGGCTTTGGTAATGAAAGAATTTAATAATTTTTAGTAATTCAATCAATTCCATGCATTTTAATAATTTTATAATTTTCAAATATATAAATTGTAATTTTGAAATATTTAAATATGAAATAATTTTAAACTTCACAATTTAATAATTTTATGAATTGTACGTGTTTTTCTAATAATTAATAAACAGCATTTTTCGATAGAATGTATATACAATATTTGTAATTCTATAGTTAAGAAAAAGTGTTTTTTATCATTTTAGAAGAAACATTTTTTATCATATGAATAATAATTTCTATACTATTTAATAAACCTTTATGTACGTCAAGACATACAAAATTTATGCTTCTATTATTACCTATTTTTCGTAACATTGCCAGCAAGTTGTATGAAAAATTATGTTGCTAAAAAAAATCAATTCCATGTCCAGTCATCCTGGAAGTCTTATAATTTTAATCTGATGAAAGTTTAACAAAAACTCATTCCTGTCTTCCATTTGGATTTTATTTTGTAAAATTAGTTTTCAGCCCACTGCCCCTTCACCCCGAAATTTCTACCGAATCGTCAGATACTTTTAAACCGGTCCCAATTCAGGGAGTGCGTGACAGCCCGCGACCCCTCCGATCCATCCACGACGGAATTGCCAGCTCGTCTTCGCGCCGCCCACCCCGCCACCCCCCGCGGAAATCGCGGCGGCGCGACGCTGGCGACGCTCCGCGTAACGCGCCCTCTTCGGAACTCCCGTGAACTCCCCTCCCCCGGCCCCGCGAGTAACTATACGAATAACAACCATCCGCAGCGGCGCGAACCCGGCGAACGGGCTCGGCCCACCCCTCTGGCCGCCCTTACGCATGCATCGCGACGAACACGACGGCGACGTCGACGACAGTCGCTCCGCCCGCCCCCCCCCGGCCGCGTCTTTTGAGGAGGTGACCACCGGCAGCACCGCTTTTATACGCCTCACCGCCAACACCCACCCCCCCCCCCGACCCGCCCCGCCCGACCGCACGCCTGCGTTATTAACGGCAGCCTATACTTTCTTGCCCAGCGATAATCGCCACCGGGGGGGGTGGCGGAGGGCGGAGGGGAAGGGCGCGTGCACGAGCGCGACGTCCAGTCCCAAGACCCGACGACGCGGGTCACCCCGGGCAACCCTCCTCTCACGCAACGCTACGCGCGCGCCTACGGCTGCGACCCCCCCCCCCTGGTATATCTATAGGATAGCGAGAGCGCCGCCGCTGCAGCGCAAAGTATGCGGATGCAAACGAGATTAGGCATGCAATTCCGGGTGTGCGGAGCTCTGTGCACCTCCCGCCCTCTCTCTCTCCCTCTCTAGCTAACTCTCTCGTGACGGAGTGTAAGTGTAATTAAGACGGGATTACCTCTCGAAATTCAATCTACGGAGTTGCGCGCACGCAGTCGAGTAATTTTCTACAGCGGCCCAATGCCGGCTATATCCTGTATAGGTGTAGGGGTGTGTGTGTGTGGGTGTGTGTGTGTATGTATATACATCGGAATCGATTTTTTTGGAAGATTTGTCACGCGAAAATTAGTGGCGCCTACTTTCCTTTCGGTTTTAATATACTAGCCGAGATTTATTTGGTTTCATTTTTAGCCTCAGTTCAAAATGAAATTAGTATTATAATCTATTTTTTCACATAGGATAGGGATATTGAAAAACAATGAAAAAAAGCAAAGATTGTTTCATTGCAGTTTTCAATGTTATTCGATGGATATGAAAGAGTACATATGAATGTGCGTGGTCTGTATATACATTACATACGTAAAAATCTATTTTTACGTCTATTTTTACTTTTGAAATACCGATAAATTTATAAAACTCGCGATAGATTCGATTGCTGGAACGAAAAAAAATTTATCGAGAAATAAATAAAGTGACAAATTGCGAATTTTCGGCAAAAGCGACTTGTTTCTCTCTCTCTCTCTCTCTCTCTCTCTCTCTCTCTTTCTCTTCCTCTAATTTATTTGATTTGATCTGGAACCGCCGGATCTCGATGATTGCATTTTCGTCTAGAAAATACATTCAAGACCACTCTCTCGCGTAACTTTCGAAGAAGATGTGAGATACAAAAGTTAAAACAACACAAAAGATAATCGTAAAACAGTAGGCGAACAAAATTAAAATTTCTCGTATTTCACGAGATCCTCCTGTATACTATATATGCGTATGTGTTACATCTTACATAATAATTACAATTAATTGTTTCATACTCTTTTTCTATTTATATATACGTCCATACAGAAGTATATACTGTTATTTTCATTTTGTTATACTCCGTTAACATTACCATGTATCTATACCACTATATCCTTCGGTCCTCTGCCGGAAAGAGGAAGAGCGAGAGAAAGAGAGAGAGAGGGTGAAAGAGAGTGTGCGATACAAGGGTCGAAGAGGGGAGGGGACACAAGCATTACACACGTAAAATAATAACGGCAGTGAATAACCAGCTTTAGCATTTTATTCTCATTGTAATTTTTCCTTTTTTTACATATTCGCCGATAGAGAGAGAGAGAGAGAGAGAGAGAGAGAGAGAGAGAGAGAGAAAGTGTTGAGAGGATAGAGAGACGGAGAGAGAGAGAGAGAGAGATAGAGAGAGAGAGAGAGATGGAAGTGCGAGCCACCAGCTCCGAAAGGAGTGAGGCGGGAGAACAGATATACAGATATATATATATACAGCCCGCGACTGCGAACTGAACGAGGGAGAGAGCGGGCATGATACGAAGCGTTGCACAAGAGAATATTTAACGACTCGATCGCGCATGTATACTATCAGCTTTGTCCTGTTATGCAATTGCACGTGTTCGTCCTCTATACCCTGGCCCCCCTTCCCCCGCCCTCCTCCTGCCCTCGCCCCTCCCAACCGCCCCGGGTTTTTATTAAAATAAATTTAATGAACCAAACACAATTCCTCTTTATTAACATCTGCTGATTTACTTGGCGTTCTGCGCTCGCGTCTATATATATATATATATATATATATATATATATATATCCATCCGGTAGTTATGCGTGCGCACGTGCGCTCGCGTAAGTATATGTGTGTATAGGTGTGTGTGTGTGCGGGTGCGCGGGCGTGTTTGAGCGTATGTGGATGCCACGGCGATTCGTTAAGTGATAATGACGAGCCAATAACAGAGAGCGTCAACAGCGCGCCCGCGCCGCCTGTGCAAACTCGAAACAATCCGGACCGGAGGCATGCGGCTGTTGCGATATATATATATATATATATATATATATATATATATATATATATAAGAGCAAAAGCAAGCGAATGCATCAATTTATCGTAAATAATAAATCTATTTATCCGCGCTGCAGTCGGGCCGCGCATAGCGCCACACCCCGCCCACGATTCCGTCTCTCTCTCTCTCTCTCTCACTCTCTCTCTCTCTCCCTTAGTCTATCTGTCAATCGGTAGCCCTTAACTCAACCCCTTGCTCGCCCCTCTCCTTCTGCCTTTCTCCCAATGCCTCGCGCTTGCGCTTTCTACGATCGGAAAGCAACATATTTTATCTTACACTGAATTCCCCAGTGACCGGCGAATCATATATGTCAGGCGAGTTTTATATTTGATTTTTGCATTGCGAGCACGGACTGGTCGATTGTTACGATTGTTTAACTTCGTTCAGCCCGAGCTTAAATCAGTGATAATTCGCCTACTGTCCAGCGGTAAGTCATACTGTTTACGCAGTGCGCACTGGACGAGCAGTCGCAAAATTCACTGACTTAATAATACAAAACGATCCACTATTTTCGGCCGTCCAAAATTTCACCGATTCGTATTTACAGACTCGCCAATGTCCTATTAAATATTAGTCGAGCATTGCCGGACGCGACCTTAGCGATTCCGAGATCCCGCGCTCGTAATTGAGCAAAGACGTTTGATCCAAGCGTAAATTAAGCTGAAGCGACCGGGCCTGGCGCAAAACTACGCCGGAGAAGAAAAAGAAAAGCTACAGACGTACTTTATGCTTTATACATTTATTGTTGAAAGCGAGCGCGGAATACGAGACGTTTACGACTACGTTCTGACGCAGGGAATTTTCGTAAGGACGGCGAGGGGAGACGTCTTAATTTGTTCGAATTAAATGTAGACCAACTTTGCCCGAGCCCAAGCGAAACTTCGGATCGGCGCGCGGCTGTAATTATAAGCTGTAATTTCAGTTGTAAATTCCCCTCGCCATTAGTTTCGGTTAAAATCAAAGTAATTTCAACTGAAGTTGGCCAAAGCAAAGCTATACATATATCTCGTTACGGGGCAAGCCTCTCCCCCCCCCCAACGCCCCTCTCTACGATGCCCCGCTATACTTTAGATATTTGACTTTTCTTATATTATAGTTATGGGACCGCCGGAGAGTTGGCTAAATCAGTCAAAAATTTCGTAGATCTGCATATATGTGGATATATAGCTAGGACCAGGCCAAAGAAATGCCTTGATCCCGTGTCCCTCGACCCGACCCCTCGGAGTCAACAAGTTCTTTTCAACGAATTCTCCGAGAGGGAGGAAAACTTTGCGCGTCGGGGGCGCGATATTAATGAATTCTCGCCGATATCTGGCTCTCACTCTCTCCTCTCTCTCTCTCTCTCTCCTCTCTCCAACTCTCCTCCCGCGGCCTCGTTTTTTACTTGGCGTTTAATGATCTCCAAGCTCTCTCATCGCGTAATTCGATTGAGCGCGAGCCTAAAGCCTTTCGAGCCTTTTCTGGTTTTCGTCCCTCGCCACCCCTGACCCCCCCCCCCACCCCCCACATCGCTCGCTCGGCCTCCGCGCCCTCTTCTCCACGGCGCGTCGCCTCCTTCGTCCCTCGAGGCCGCTGCCGCCGTCGTCCCCTCCCCCCAGCCGCCGCCGCCGCCAGCGTTACTCTCGCTCGCGACGTTAATTTAGACGAATTTCATTAGAACAAACGAACTTTGCTAATCCACGGTAATCTGATTAGAAATTTGCCCGCGCGCCACTCCGTCCCTCTTTCTCCCTGCCCCTCCCCCAACCCTCGCGCCCCTGCTCTTGCCCAGTCTGTTTCTCCCCCCCCCTCCTCACCTCACTTCCTCGCTCGCCCTCTAGCGCAGACACGCGCTCGCAGAACCATCTCCTGGAAGTAGATATACGCGTACGCGTATATGTATATATATATATAGTATATATATGTATATATATATGTATATATTATATATGTTATATATATTATATACACGAGCCGCGCGCCTTTTCCTCTCTTACCCTCCCCTTACCTCGCCCTCTATCTGCTCTCTGTTTCTCTTCTCTATCCGTTCTCCGACCCTCTCCCCCTCACCTCCCCCGACCTCCTCCTCACCACCCCGCGTCTCTTTTCCGTCTGTTGACTAAAATCCCGCTTGCTACGCTCGGCGCACCTGTACACCGCGACGAATCCCCCGCCGGATGGTGGATGCAAATATTTGGATAAATTAACTCGTTAGAGAACTCCGCGAGCGATTCGCGAAACGAAGGGGATGATGGGGGAGGGGAGGGGGAGGGAGTTGGAGGTCAGGCTCGCTCTCTGTCCCTCCTTCCCTCCCTTTCCCCCTGCGGCCCCCACCCGCCCGGGCAATGAGGCGCGTGCAGCTGTGCGAAATAAATTTTCTTCGACACGGGCGCGCGCTCGCGCATCTTCTTCGCGAACTCACCGAACTCGGCAGGTTCTTCTGCGCCCTGGTGTTGTGTGTGGGTGTGTGTGTGTGTGTGTGTGTGTGTGTGTGTGTGTGTGTGTGTGTGTGTGTGTGTGTGTGTGTGTTGTGTAGTAGAAGAGAGAGAGAGAGAGGAGAGAGAAGAGAGAGATGAGAAAGGGAGCTGCGCGCTTTAGGCCTCCCTTTATTTTTTTTGTTCTTGCTCTTCTCGGTGAGTTCTACGGCAAGATTAACGCTGATTCGACGCGTTGATTAGCTTAAAATTTTGAGACTGCGCAGTTGGCGCGTAACTCGCTGTAAACACACTAAGACAAAACTTGGCTTAACTGATGTCGACGGCAATTGTGGGCATATAGGCATCTTTCTCTGTCTCTCTCTCTCTCTCTCTCTCTCTCTCTCTCTCCCTCTCTCTTTTTCTCTCTTTATTTAGAACACATCTCTACCCTTAATCAGCTCGTCGATTACAAACTGGCATATATTTGAACTATGCTTGTAAACTAGTAACTAAATACCTCTTATTTAACTTATTAGATGTGTTTCAATGGCTTCTGCGTATAGCTATATAATTTTATAAAATGTATTATAAATTGATATAAAGATATATAATTCTTCAATCTCTTCTCTTATTCGGATCTGGGTCAATTACAAATAGTTCGTTTAATAAATGAAATTTAAAATGAAATAGCGAATGTAACTACTTAAATAAATCTCCCTTCCAATTTATATCTTTTTTCCCCCCTTCATAATTCTTGCTACGTAGATAATCAGCAATTTGTCTGTAAATCCAGACATTTTAGTCGTTTACATATTAATTGAATAATCTTACTGTATTCGTTAAAAATTTAAATATATCCAGGTTCGAAAGATTTCCTTAAACCCCCCCCCCCCCCCCCCCCCCCCCCCCCCCCCCCCCCCCCCCCCCCCCCCCCCCCCCCCCCCCCCCCCCCCCCCCCCCCCCCCCCCCCCCCCCCCCCCCCCCCCCCCCCCCCCCCCCCCCCCCCCCCCCCCCCCCCCCCCCCCCCCCCCCCCCCCCCCCCCCCCCCCCCCCCCCCCCCCCCCCCCCCCCCCCCCCCCCCCCCCCCCCCCCCCCCCCCCCCCCCCCCCCCCCCCCCCCCCCCCCCCCCCCCCCCCCCCCCCCCCCCCCCCCCCCCCCCCCCCCCCCCCCCCCCCCCCCCCCCCCCCCCCCCCCCCCCCCCCCCCCCCCCCCCCCCCCCCCCCCCCCCCCCCCCCCCCCCCCCCCCCCCCCCCCCCCCCCCCCCCCCCCCCCCCCCCCCCCCCCCCCCCCCCCCCCCCCCCCCCCCCCCCCCCCCCCCCCCCCCCCCCCACCCCCCCCCCCCCCCCCCCCCCCCCCCCCCCCCCCCCCCCCCCCCCCCCCCCCCCCCCCCCCCCCCCCCCCCCCCCCCCCCCCCCCCCCCCCCCCCCCCCCCCCCCCCCCCCCCCCCCCCCCCCCCCCCCCCCCCCCCCCCCCCCCCCCCCCCCCCCCCCCCCCCCCCCCCCCCCCCCCCCCCCCCCCCACCCCCCTTAAAAATACAGAAATTTCATCCGAATACGAAATTTCTGAAATAAATCAAGCAATTTAACATCCAAGCATAATTTTTCGTTTTATTTGTCTGTCTTTGAATATTTTTTTTAATACGGATACTCGAAACACAAAATTATATTAATAATTATGTACCCTCGTCAATTTGCCGCGGATAAAACAGTTGCCTCGGTAAACCGCTTCTCTCGCATAATTCGTACTGTGCGGGGTTCCTCAGTATTCTCCTGCTTCTAATCTTCTTTACCAGCGCCACGCCCAAAACCCCCCCTCGTCTCTGGTTCTTGTTGGTACCCTCTTCTATCGATCGATCCCAAGCGCCCCTCCCTCCCACATCCCAGCCCCCTCATTTTCGTTCCGTATTCTTCTTTCTGTACCTAATACCTCATTTCTGTTTCTCGGTGTCTGACCTGCTTCCTCGATTCTTCGTGGTAGATTCTTTCTCCCAGCTCTTCTCCACGGTATCTTAATCTTTTTCGGTCGTTGTGTCTGAGAATTTTTACTTTCTCTCCTCCACCTCGCCCCTATCCGAACCTCTTCCTCCTCATCTTTCTTCGTGTCGTCGTATTCTCTGCTCTCTCCTCGGGGTATTCTTCTAGTTCTCTGCTCACTGCGGGGTTGGGCTTTGACCCTGTTTTACCCTCAAACCCCGAAGAAAGAAAGAAGAATTACTAAACAATTAAGCGGAATCCGCTGTCTCCGCGTCCGCGGTCCGGTCCTTCCGCGGAGTCTGCGGCTACAACGAAACCAAAACCAAACACCCAATAAAACCCTCCAAAACCCGTCCCGTCCCTTAATCCTGACTGCGCGAATTCAAAATTACTTTAAACCAGGTGGTGGAGCCTCGCTAAACGGAGTAAAGACTCATCGGCTTTGATTTCAGTAGAGGAATCTCCCGATCCAGATCCGATTTGACGAGTCGCAGAGCCCCGCCGCCGCTGCGTCGACCGCGGCAGGGTCAGAGAGAGAGAGAGGGGGGGGGGAGCGAGGGTGGGGGACATGCGCTGCTTTTTTCCCCCTGCGGAGGGAGAGAGAGAGAGGAAGAGAGAGAGAGAGAGAGAGAGGTAGGAAGAGACATTGACGGTACCTCGACAATTTTGCACCGACTTAACGTAAGATTAATTTCGCTCGTTAAACTTGCATTAAAGTGAAAAAGAAAAAAAAAACAGAGGAAAAAAAGTATATAGCGCATCTCCTCTGCCGAGTGGGACGGGGATGCCCCGCCTTGAAATTGTCGCATCGGCCTGCCGCGACGTCATTTATCGAGGACGACAAAAAGAAAAAAAGAAAGAACGAATCGTGCGTGTCGCGCGTATAATATATGCGATATATTAGATGGCCGAAGCGGTTATTTACGCAAATGACCCTCCGCTTCGATTCCATCAAACGTCGGGTTCGGGCTTGGGAAGCCCAGAAAGAGGCCGGTGGTTGACGGGGCGAGTGAGGGGCGGAGAGAAGCGGAATAGATAGAAACGCGAATATAGTGACGGGAACAGTGCAAACGCGGGCGGCAGGCCGCAGAAAACACTGTATAATTTGTCACTTCCTTTGGTCGCGCTGTACGCGCGCTGCATGTATATATATATATATATATATTATTAGAAGCGGCTGGGCAGGTAACGCGACATGCTTGATCGACGTCGATGCGTCGAGTCGCCTCCGCACATTTCGCTTTGATAAATATTTCAGGCCAGTCGCGCTCGCTTAGCCCGATATTATATTATATTATATACACACATAATGGAGGAGGCCAGTGACGACACGGCCGTGAAACCGATCTTTAACTTTTATTATATTGCTCCCGTATATATATATATATATAATATCTATATATATATATATATATATGATGGTCGGCCGCGTCGCTCTCGCCCCATATCGGAAACTAATAAAATTTTTAGCCGCTTCGCGGGATGGGATTGATAAGAGAGGAGCTCGGGAGAGAGGGAGAGAGAGATAATAACTATGCACTCGCGAATGTGCCGCCAAGTGTCGTCCCGTATAATATAACTTCGCGATTCGCCGCGGCGCTTCTTATTAGCTGCTACCAGTTTACCATTTCCTCCCCACACCCCCTTGCCCCCTACCCGCGTCCCCCTATCGGACAGCTCAATAATGCACGTGCCGATGCGACCGTCTGCTGCTGTTCTGCTGCTTGCTGCTGCTGCTGCTGCTGCTATATGCGCGGCGCACACCCTTCAAATTACGTAACGACCGTGCGCTCAAAAAGAAAATTGTAGAAACACCGGTAATAATAATACGAAGTGGCGGCGACGGCTTTAATCTATGCGCGACGCTGTATATTATGTATATGGAATATCCGTTGACGGGAGATGGAAATTTTCTGCGAACGCTCGCCCTCGCAGTATATACACACCCCCCTCCCACATCGACGGATGATTATTTCATCGGGAGCTTTTCTACATTGCTAAAATCTCCTGTTGTAACGATCTGTCTGAAACTGTATTTTCCATTGTGTTGTCAGAAAATTTCTGTCTTTCAT
>JACCIC010000348.1:0-218982 GCA_018907035.1 Sycobia sp. Sy_11 | reverse complement strand
ACACAATCCAATGAGCCGCAACTAAAATAGACGTAGGACAAGTGCCCAGTAAGGGTAAATCAACTAAACTAAATCGAACGGATCGAACAAACTAAATAAATAAACCCAAACAAACCAACAGAACCAAATAAATCAAACAAACCAAACAAATAAAGAAACAAAACAAATTCAAACAACAAAGTAAGAAATACCAAACGACACAGCACGTAACGCCACAAACCCCAACGCATCGTCCCGTCCCGCGCGCCCGGACTGAGAGCACCCGGCACTGTACGGCGTACCCAGATAACCCGGACCAGACCCAAACACACAGCCCCACCTTACCTGCTCACACACCTAGACCCAAATAACCACAAACGGTAAAATAAACAAATATAACCAAACCACTAGCACCAGGGTACGTCGTAAAACTCAAACATATGACAAATAGCGCATCAGACCAAGAACCAAGACACAATTAGAACGGAACAAATAAAACAACACTGGGCAACTCAAACACATAACCGAACCGAACAAACGCGGCGACAAAACAGAGAACCAAACTAAACCAAAACTAAGCATACCCCAAGGTAGCACCCACCGCAAGACGCGAGGCAACACCGAGGGATCTAAACCGCCGCTGGAACACCCAGGCGGGGACTTTGGCTTAACCGCCCGGGTCGCGAGCCCAGCAGACTCGACTCTGCTCCAAATCCTGAGCTGAGAAACGCGGCAAAAGGATGTATGGCTGCGTGGTCATGCAGTCACTAGCGTTCTAACTTGGAGCACCAGGCGACACTCCAAGGAAACAACAGCCTTCACCCCGGAAGGACCGTAACCCGGGATGCGACCACAGAAATCGAGTCAACTCGTGGGATCAAAATGGCGAAGAATCAAATTAAAAAACTAAAACAAGACACAAGACCAAAGCGGAAAACCAAAAACTTCAACGCACAAAACATCCGGAAGAGAATAAAGCAGACACTAAAACTAAAACTAGAACGGCAACAAGAGCAAAAGGCCAACAAAGAACAAATAGAACAAAGAGAGCAACCGAAACACCGACAGGTACCGGATTCAAACCACCCAACAAAACAAATACTAATACCAGCGACAGGCCCGGAAACTAACATAGACAACGTCACCCTCATTCCCGAACGGCCAGACAAAAACACGAACACAAACACAAACACAGTTACAAATATCAATGCCACGTCCAATAACCATCTGGCCACCACAACCAACCAAACCCCACCCTATAGAAGCAAGAGACCCAAAACATCGAGGCAACGGATAAAAAGAGCGCACCAGGCCAAATACCACCAAAGGTCGTCACAAGTCAAATCACACAACAAACCCAAGACGCCAAGCAGGGCAACGACAACTCACACACGCGTAGAGGAAAGCCACGCTACACACACCCCAACGGGAATACGGTGCAACCAGGAACCCCCGCGCACAACTGCACAACCAAGTACACCAAACACAACCAGCATATCCATAACATCATCTACAACACAAACTACACTGTGCACGAGGCTAACGAAACCAACAATACCAACAAAACAAACAAAGCCGCCAAAACCAGCAAAACCAGCAAAACCAGCAAAACCAGCAAGCAATAAAAAAAGTGACACGCCCGTAAGGTCAAAAGTGAGAATAATAGAAGACAGAATCCTCTCGCGCAAAATAACAATCATCCCCGCACAACCAGCGGCGGTAAGCACCCCGAGAACCCCGTCATCATACAAAACGACACAGCCAGCCCCCCACCGGAGCACACAACCGGGCACCAATTTACACCCGCAGGAAAACAACACGCTCAACACAAGAACAAACAACCATAACCAAGACGCAAGAGGGAGAACAGGAAGGATAGGATCTAGACCACACCCATACGCGCGCACCCCAAACGCAGGCCCTACCAGCAAAACCACACCTGTAGCACCAAGAATGCCACCTGCCCGCCGAAACATAGAAGCCACACATAAACAGGATCCTCGATCTATTAACACAACAGCCCAAACACATCTTGCACAACCCAATACCCACGGCGACCACCCCCTGCGTACACAACCATACCCCAAAACAGTCCCCCCCCACACCTCCCCCAAACCCCCACACAGGGCAGCCCCCCCGACATCAAACAAAGACAACCACAAAAAACACAAAAAAACAGAAAACACGGAAATAGTAACTATAACCACCACATCAGGAGGGAAAACGCATACGGCCAACAGAACCCAACATTAACACCAACACCCGTCACAAACTACATCCACACCGCACCCCTCACCGTAGGCTCGAATCACCAGTGCCACATACAGATCCATCATCACCATCATAACCCCAATAACCCCCTTACACAACGCAAGAAACCACACAAACTCGCCCACCAACCCTACAACATAGACAACCCCGGGAGAACCAGGAGGCACAGATGCCATACAGAACACAATGAGACAAACAAACAACACACAGAACAAACCACAGACAACACGAACGCGTCACAACACCACACAAGACTGCAACATCGAACAAGCCACCTATGGTACCTCGAGGATCTCATAGAGACCACTAAAACGGACGGAAACACGGACCAATGCATAAAACCCGAAAAACCAAAACCTATACACTTCTCAACCACACACAACACGGAACTCGAGCAGCTAAGCTACACACAAGCACGCTCGAGCATACCTAACAATAGACAGAGAGGCAACGGTAACACTACAGCCAATCACACGCGAGCACACAACACACACACACAGAACAAGTAGACAAGACAGCAACCATGACTACACCGACAGCAACAATAAACACAAACACAATAAAAATAATGACGCAAAATTCTTCCTTACAGGCTCCCCTGCAACACCGCCGATCGGGGGACAACGCACACGAACCACACCCCCACCCCCAAACGGCCAAGTCCCCAATAAGACATAAATTCTCCACCCGCGAAAAACCCATAGAGATCCGCGTCCTATAGCTGAATGCCATGCGTTCCGCAAACGTATCGGGCCAAATCCGGGAACTAATTAGCGAAAAGAGGCTGGACATCCTGCTTATTCAGGAGCCTTACGCCTGAAAGCAACGCGGCAAACTTAAAAATATGTTCAAAATCTATGGGCTCGGCCAATGGGCCAAGGTAGCTAGCAGAAGGCAACACCCCTATGCCGCGGTAGTATCCACCAACCCCCACAGAAATTTCGCTATCACAAACATCTCGCAACTATGCAACCCCCACTGCGCCGTTGCAGAAATAAAAACCACCGGTATCTCGTTCATAGCGATCTCGTGCTACTTCCAGTACAGAGACCCGATCGAGACACATCTCAACCACCTCGCGAAGGTGCTTCGATTGCTGAGAGGGGAGAAAATCATGATCGGCATGGACGCAAACGCCGAGTCACCCCTCTGGAGCCCACGTGACAGCAACCCTAACGGAGCTAAGCTTGAAAGCCTAATAAAGGAGCACGAACTCATAGCCCTCAACACTCCCGGGATTCCCACCTACCAAAGGGAAACAGCATCCTCGTACATCGATGTCACCCTAGTTTCAACCCAGATGCACAGATTTGTGCATAGTTGGAGGGTACGTGACAACTGGGTCACCAGCGACCACAACGCCATTGACATAAGGCTGGGCTTTCCGAGAAACCGCAAGTCCGTCAGTAGAACTCTTGACAGACGCTTTAACACTAAAAAAGCGGACTGGGAAAAGTTCGAGAACGAACTTAGGGAACTCGCGAAGACCCAGCTCGATGGACTAAAAATGACTACCGAATCTGAGATCGACTCCGCCGCAGAGACCCTTTCTAACACACTAAGGCGAGCTAGCCAATCCGCAATCCCGAAGAAAACACTCTTCAGACGCTCCAACCCTTGGTGGTCCGAAGCCCTTACCCAAGCAAAGAGGAAAATCCTCCAAGCAAGGAGAACGCTCCAAAAGTCCAAATGGATCCACACATCGGACCCATGAAAGAAGCGTACAAGAGACTCCTTAGGAGTTTCAACAAACAAGTAAAGGTCGCCAAAACAAACAGCTGGACTGAATTCGTCTCCTCCCACGGGAACTCCGAGCCCTGGGGCGTGGTATACAAACTACAATCCGGGAAGCTCGGAGGGGAGAACACTGTCCATACCCTCCGGAGACGGGACGGTCATACTGTGAGTATCCGCGACACAACCAAATGCCTACTAGACACCCACGTCCTGAAAGACAACCCGCTTGAGGACACAGCCGCGCAAACCCAGACCAGGGCTGACACGCACATCTCCCCCCCAACCCCAAACGTACAACCCTTCACCCTGAGGGAAATCGAGCAAGCCCTCAAGAAATGTAAGAATAATAAAGCCCCTGGCCCGGACCTCATCGAGGTCGCAATAATGAAACAAGCCTTTCGGGTCACCCCACTCTTCTTCCAAGACCTCTTTAACGCCTGCCTAGAAGACGGGGTATTCCCCAAAGTTTGGAAGCAAGCCCTCCTCATAGTTATCCCAAAAGACGAGGAGAAGGACCCCACGGACCCCAACTCCTATAGACCAATTTCCCTCCTCCCAGTCCTAGGGAAACTTTTTGAAAGACTAATTATGCTCAGACTCGCAGAAAGCACAATAGCGCCAGGCATTCTGTCGAACCGGATTCTCTCTCAGATCGACCATCGTGTCAGGATGAGGAACGGGGTGGCTGCGGTCTACCGCTGAGGATCACTGGGATGAGGAAGGACGGGTAAAGAACTCTCTTCCCTAGACGCAGTTGTTTTTGGAGGTAACAATCGCCGGTGTTCCTCCGTCAATAACGGCGCCAGTCAATAATCGAAGTTAGTCGGCCCGTTGGCGGACGCGGGCTTGGGCCCGAGTGCGGCGGGGTGATTGGTCCCGCGGCGGGGTTGAGCGTCCGCTCTTCCTGGGGCGACCTACTTTTCGCCTCACCAGGTGCACGTCGTTATGGCAGGCGGCTCCGCTGTTATCGGGCTCCGCAGGGGCTCGCGCTTGGGTTCTTCGACGGGTTACGATTCGCGTCCTACGCGGCCTCCCTAATCTACGCGGTGCGATATCGGTCTTAGATCGCGTGTCATTGCCCGCGGGGGTATCGCTTCGCACGCTTGTATCGGAATTACAATGAGGCGCGTCGTTGGGGCGCCGTACGCTCACCAGTGGTGTTACAATGCGGATTCGCTCGCTCGCCTCGACATTACAATTCGACGCATCGCAGTCACGCTCTTCGCCCGAAGGCTCTTCCGTGTCGGAACTGCTATCATCTTCGGGGTCGTGATCTCGATGGTAGGGCTTCAGGTCGGCGACGTGATGCTTACCAGCATCTCTTCCCGTAGAGTCGATCAGTCGATAAACATTCGTGCCGAGTTTCTCCGTGATGGTAAAGGGCCCGTCGAATTTTGGGGCCAGTTTGGCGCTGACGCCCTGTATGCCTGACGAGAGAATGCGATTACGCCGCCATACACGATCGCCAATCGCGTAATGCACGTCGCGACGTCTCGCATTATAATAGCGAGCTTGCTTTGCCTGCGCTTTCTGCGAGTTTTCCGCTGCCTTTAGATGGAGATCAGATAATTTCTCCATGCGCTCTTTCCAATGTTGTAGAGCAGCCTCTTCTTGCGCAATCTGTGCGCGCTGCTCCTCCTGGCGACGATGTGTGCCAGGGGCTGAGGGGTGACGACCCGTGTTAAGGAAGGCCGGACTTACGCCAATGGAGTCTTGTACGGATGTATTGTACGCGAACATCAGCTCGGCGATGTGCGCATCCCAAGTACTGTGAGACTCCTCAATGAAGGCGATTATCGCGGTCTTCAGAGTCCTATTGACCCTCTCTACCGGATTGGCTTGAGCGTGATAAGGGGGTATCGTGGAATGCTCCACCCCACGCTCCACAAGGAATTTCTCAATGATTTTATTACGAAATTCGGTGCCATTGTCCGATAGGAATACTTCGGGCGTACCAAAGCGTAAAAATACGCGATCTTTCAACTCGCGGCGAATCGTTTGCGCATTCGCCTTTCTGATGGGGATACATTCTACCCAGCGAGTGAATAGATCCATGAAGACGAGCAAATACTCGTATCCCCGGGTAGATCGCGGAAATGGACCCATCACATCTCCAGCTACTATTTCCCAAGGGCGGGTGACCGTTCGATGGCCCATCAGGCCAGCTGGTGCAGTTTGCTGTACCTTACATTGTTGGCACACGGTGCAGTCACGGACAAATTGTGTCACATCTTTGTGCATTGATGGCCAATAGTATGATCGTGCAATTCGGTCATATGTTTTATGGCGTCCGAAATGACCAGCTGTGGGCTCCTCATGACATTCATGAAGAACGGTACGACGATCTTCTTTAGGCACGACTAACTTCCACGCATCCTGGTCGTCTACTAAATCTTCGACGGCCGGATCGGGACGGTAGTAGTATAGTCGCTGCCCAACGACTTTCCACCATGGGAGGTTGGTCGGATCGCTCACCACTTTCTTACGAAGGCGCAAATACCAGGGGTCTCGCACATCGGTGACGCCGAGAGAGGCGACTTCGCAGGTCGGCTCGTCTTCGTACAAACGGGAGAGGGCGTCTGGTACGCAATTCAAGGTACCTTTCCGATGGATGACTTCGTAGTCGAATCCCTGCAATTCCAAGGCCCAACGGGCGAGTCTGCCCGTGGGGTTGCGCAATGAGTGCAGCCAACGAAGGCTGCTGTGATCGGTTATCACCTGGAAGTGATAGCCCTCGACGTACGGGCGGAATTTACGCACAGCCCATAACACGGCGAGGCACTCGCGTTCGGTGGCCGAATAGTTACGCTCAGCCGCAGTCATCGTGCGACTAGCGTAGGAGAGCACGCGCTCCACGCCATCAACGGCTTGCGTGAGCACGGCGCCTAGTCCTGAGTCGCTGGCGTCCGTTTGGATGACGAACGTTTCTCCAAACGACGGTCGAGAAAGGACGGGTGCAGATGCGACGAGCGCCCGGATTTGTTCGAAGGCTTGCTGTTGCTCTTCTCCCCAATGGTACTTGATGTTCTTCTTGGTTAATCGGGTGAGAGGCTCAGCAAGCGTTGCGAAGTTCTCTAAGAACTTGCGATACCAGGACGCAAGGCCTAAAAACCTACGGAGCTGCTTGAGGTTCTTTGGTGCGGCGTAAGTCAAGATTGGTGCAATCTTATCCGGATCGGGTCGAAAACCGTCACGATCCACGAGGACGCCGAGGAACCGTACCTCCGCGAGTCCGAATTTACTCTTCTGCCGATTGATGGTCAAGCCGGCATCGGAAATCCGTCTCAGGATATGTTCGAGCCACCTGAGGTGCTCGTCAAAGCTCTCCGTAGCGATGATCACATCATCGAGGTAGGCGAAGGCCACCGGCTCCATTTCAGGGCCGATCAGCTTGTCGCTTAACTGCTGAAAGGTGGCAGGGCCACCGGCGACACCATATGGCATACGGGTCCATTCGAATAACCCCATGCCTGGAACCGTGAAGGCAGAGAGGTGTCGCGATTCCTCACGAAGAGGGACCTGATGGTAGGCGCTGCTGAGGTCCAGGGTGGAGATGTATCGCGCATTTCTCAGTTTCCGTAAGATTACGTCCATGTAAGGAAGCGGGTACGCGCTGACCTTGGACACGGAATTCAATTTGCGATAGTCCACACAGAATCGGTAGCTCCCATCGCTCTTGCGAACCATCACGACGGGGCTAGACCATTCGCTGGTTGATCTGCGAATTACGCCCTGATCAAGCATCTTGCGAACTTGCGCATGCATTTCCAGCTCTATCTTCTGAGAGACCGGATAATAACGCTGCTTAATCGGCTTAGCATCGCCAACATCGATCACGTGGTCGGTCAGATGCGTGCAGCCCAGAGGCTGATCAGCCGGAGGCAGCATCCGGTCGAGGAGTTCCTCGAGAGCTCGGCGTTGACTATCGTCAATATCGGCCAAGCCTATAGAGGCAAGCGAATACGCCGAGGTAACTGAGACGGTGCAGAGTTGTAACGGAACGAAATCCGCAGCACCCTCGATCGACATGGTGTTGTCGCGCGGGTGGATGACCGCATTGAAGGCGCGGTAGAAGTCTGCACCGAGCAGACAGTCATTTTCCAAGTCTGGAATTATGATGACGTCTAGCTCCATTTCTACGTCTGCTATGGCAAACGGAAGGGCCACCTGGCCTATTATCGGCTCAATTTTTCCTGTGGCGAGTCGAGCGCCAGATCCAGGGAAGGGTCGAACTAGACGACCGAGGGCAGATGCGATCTGCAGGCCGATTGCTCCGAGAGCTGTACGAGCAGCCCCTGCATCCAGCAGTGCATGAATGCGAAACTCGCCTATGCCTACCTGTACCCACCATCGTGAATACCGATCGGGGTCGACACTTGTGGCTGAGTCAGCGGAGTCACGGTCGTGATGCTCCTCCCTTACAGACAGGAGGGGGCAATCATCATTACCCTGTGTCCTCGCAGCTGCATGCTGATCTTCAGAGGTCTCACGGAGCGTAGGGGCGAGTTGGACCTCAATTACTCGCCCTTTTTCGCGTTTCCCGAACACTCGGGACAGCTGCGCAAGGTGTGGCCAGGCCAACTACAGCCCCAGCACAAGAACCGCGGATCAGGACCTGCTGTCCGACCTTTGTTCTTGTCACTGAGGGGCTCGTGCACCAGCTTTCCTTTGAAGGAGGGCTTCCTCTCCGACTTAGGCGAGGTCGACGCTCTGGTTTTTCCTGTACGCGGCGACCTCGGGCGTGAATCGCGACCGCTCCTCTTCGGGATAAGGGCTGCGACGCCTGGCGCCTCTAAATCAGGTGAGGTGGCTCTAAAGCCAGCCTCTTGTAAAACTTCTCGCACCAGAGCTTTGAAGTTGGGCGGCTTCACGTCCACGGCCGCGATCCTTGGTTTCGGGCGCGTTCGAGACGTGTCGGCCGCATGGAAGGCCACTTCGGGCATTATGCAGTCCTCAGGTGATGGCGGTGGCTTATAATTTCGCTCCGCATCGAGGACGCATTCGGCCTCTCGAGCAAGCTCGATTAGCCGATTGACGCTCGTAATCTTCTCCCGCGGAACTAACTTCTGTATCTCCGGGAGTAGATTACGGTATATGAGGGCGAGTTGCTTGTCGTCCGACCATGGTTCTTCGAACCGATTGAGAATCGTTAACAAACAAAACACGTAGTCACGTGTTGGCTCGCGCTTCGCCTGCGTACGCCGCTGCGCTTCGCTGATTAGCTCAGCTTGGAAGCGTCGATCGACGCCGTAGCAGCTCCGGGCTGCGTGGCAGAACTCTTGCCACGTGGTCCAGTCCTTCCGAGATAGACGGTACCAATGCAGGGCGACACCGTCGAGGAGCTCCGTCATGGCATTGAGCATGTCCTCGTCCGTGAGCGGTGTCAACCTGCGACATTCCGCGATCCTTTGCAGAAATTCTTCTACACTTTTCCCCTTGGCACCATTGAATCTAATTTTCCATTGGCGCACGGTCTTACCAATATCCGTGCGCTGGGCCAAGGTGCTTGACAGCGTTGATCGCGTTGTATTCGCGGGCGAGCTCATCACATCTCGATCCATGTGATGTCCCCCCCTTCCAGGCCCTTGGTACCGAGGGTGGCAAGGAGCCGAAACCGTAGGCTCGCCGGTCGACCCTACAAACCTATTATTGTTGAGGTTTTTGTCACTTTCCACGTATTGCAGATCGTACGTGTCTTGGAAAGTGACACGGTCGCGTCGCGCCGATTTCTGCAGCTGCTGCTGGATGCTGGCTAGCGTAGCGTGCATCTCACTTTGCCTCTGCTGCAAATCTTGGACAGTGCAGTTTTGGTGTTGCATCCAAGTTTGCAGCATATTTTGCAGGCCATGTAATCCCTGACGAAGGTTTACATGGTTTTCGAGGTCAGTCGGTTGAGGCTCGACTGTTGTATTTGTCGCCTGAGATGCGACTTGGGTTCGACGTGTGGTGTCATTCGTGACACCCGAGTCGAGAGGCGTAATTACGCTCGTGTTGGCTGCCTGAATCGGCGATTCGTTGGCAGTGCTCCATGCGAGCGGTTCATGCCTGTTCATCTCGGCCAAATTGAAGTCGATCAGATTTTGTATTTGGTGATCGACAGCTGTTGTTATATTTCTTTGATCTGTGCTCGGGTAAATTTCCCGAGCCTGCTGTATGTCAGCTGATCCGTCCGCTTGTTCGGCGTACGTCGCTTCCATTCGATCCAAAATATAAGTTTTTGTTGCGTCGCGCATTGTCGAGGTGACGATTATCTTTAACAGATTTTTATCTCTTCGCGTGCGTGTTTTTATACTATCACTGTCACTCTCGCATTCCACAAAATCTCCTGGGCTATAATTTCCTGCTAGTCTATGGTATAGCCTAGCAGCCCTTTGAAACGGGGAACCCTCATTTTTTAATTCTAGTTCCGCTGTAATTAGGTTTGTTTCTTCCTCACATAGGCTTTGAAGCCAGTCGTTAAATTCGTTTGGCGGATTTGCCATCTTTTATTTTTTTTCGTTGAAAATTAGAAGAAGACAACCGAACAAACGGAAAAAAGAAAAAAAAATACAACGTGAGAAAAATTAGAGGGTTACAGCCAAAGTTTTCGATTAAATAATTAAAAGCAAATAATTAAAAGCCGGCCATCTCAAGAGATAGTGGAGTGCGAGGGCGAAAACGCAAAAATTAGGGGCGACTGACGCAAAAAAAACAGAAAATATAAGAGAAAAAGAATTCAACAATTTTCAAAAATTGTCAAAAAATTCACCAAAAATTTTTCCAGAATTCTTATTTCGGCTTTCGGATTCTCGAGTTTTCAAAAAAAAGATTTATTTTGAAATTGTAATAGTTTTTTTTCCTTTTTATATTTTTTAAGCAATGTAAAAAAAAAAATACAAAAATATAAAGAGAAAAAAAAAGGAGAGAAAAAAAATTAAAAAAAAAATTTAATTTTAGTTTTCAAAGAAAAAAATTTTTAATTTTTAGTTCTCGGAGAGAAAAAAAAAATTTTAATTTTTAGTTTTCAAAAGAAAAAAAATTTTTAATTTTTAGTTTTCGGAAGAAAAAAAAAAAATTTTCAATTTTTAGTTTTCCAAAAAAAAAAATTTTTAAATTTTAGTTTTCAAAAAAAAAAAAAAATTTTTAATTTTTAGTTTTCGGAAAAAAAAAATTTTAATTTTTAAATTATACTGCACAAATATTAGAGATATTACAATATCAAAATGAAGATCCGAAAGCGAAAAGCATAAAGGGGATAATCAATTTTGATCAAATTAAATTGAAAGCAAAGAAAAATTTGCGTTAGTCGCATGTACACTGTATGTACAGCGTAGAGTCGCGGTGGTGTGTGTATGTGAGTATACACAGATCGCTGACTTCGCTATTTATAATCGACTATGTGTAATGATGAGAACTTTTAATTATATTTAATTTACACTAAATGTTCCTTATGCCTGTAACGGCGAAAATGTTATTATTATATTATAATGGCGAATGTGAATCTATTTATATCAGTTATATTTTCATATTACGCTATCTTAAAAATTAATTATTGATTAATTTTAGTTTAGCTTAGATGGAATTCACATATTTAATTTAAGCTAAATTTTAAAGTTACATCCACTTAATATATATATATATATATCAATATTATATAAATTAATGTATATGTGTCTATTTAACTTAAAATTAGTTTTGCTTGAAAAACTGCACAAATATTATATTACCGTATTCGGCATTATATTTCATTTGTGCTGCTTTTCAGCCGCTTTCGCCGAATTGCCGTTGGCCTTGGCCGACTTCGAGAGTGTTTACATCTACGAGCTCGCAACGTAAACACTCGCGATGTACTGTGCGTTCGCACTCTGTAATATTCTAATTTTCAATATAATAAAATTATTAAATTATATTTGCGCATCCGCGTCACTTGCGAATATTCGCCGGGGCACTGTAATATAATATATTATTACATATATATTATAAAATAATATATGTAAAGATATATATATAAAGATATAATACATATAAAGATATATAAAATATTTTTATATAAAGTGCGATCCCGAGATCGCGTTGGGCGCCATGTAACGGTGCGCGTGTCCGCCTCGAGCACGAGGACGGCGGGCACGGCCGTTGCAAATTCGTGCCCGGCTGGGCTTAGCCCCGAAGGATTTCGGCAAGGGAGAGGGGCGGTTCGCGAGGGGCGAATATCGCGTTCAGGAATGCGCGTGAGGTAGGACGGCTAACGGATCACACACGAAATAATAAAGAAATAAAATTAGTTAAAATTCCAACAAGATTTAATGACGCCGTGCGAACAAGACTACAACGCAGCGCCTATATATGAGGCGTGCGGGACGCAGGCCGAGGGTCGCCGGGGCGACGGCGCGCGGGGCGTTCGGGAAGAGAGAGAGAGAGAGAAAACAGGAGCTGCCACTTACAGCGAGTCGAGACTCGATGATTCCGCAGCGCGTAATCCCTGCAGTCGGGCGGCAGCAGCACCTTCCTTCGCCGGGAGCGGTGATGACTTCGGCGTCCGGAGACCCCGGGATGGGGCGGCTATTCCGCGGAGGCGGGGTCGGACGACAAGTCGTCCGCTCGGACTCTTGCCCGGCGCGTGTGCACCGCACACACCCACAACACTGTGGCACAGAACGGCGATCCAGTCCAGTACCCTCCCCGAAGACGAGGTACGAGACGAGGGAAACACTCGACACACCGTGTCGATTCGACGCGGATTCAACACCGACCGAACTCGACCGTGGCGAGATGCCCAAGCGGAAAAATAACGTGCACGAAAGGCCGGTTGCGACGCGTGCGTGCTCTTCGCGGCTCTCTGTCTGTCTAAATCGCGCGCGTGGCTGTCTCTCCCCACTCCCCGCTCTCTCTCTCACTTACCTCTCCGCCGGTGGTTGTGCGTCGGCCTGAAACATACAAACGTTCTTACATATAAATATACAGATAAATATGTACATGCTACGACTGGAGAGAGAGCAACGGGACGGGGAAGGCAGGCGCACGCAGTGCTTGCGTTCCTCGTCACAATATATATATATATATATATGTATGTATACACATATAATATTTATAAACTATATATATATTGTGACGGGGAACGCAAGCACTGCGTGCGCTTGCTTTCCCCGTCCCGTTGCTCTCTCTCTAGCCGTAGCCTGTAAATATGTATTTGTATATTTGCATGTATAGATGTTTATCTGTTACAGGCCGACGCAAAACTGCACCGGCGGAGAGGTAAGTGTGAGAGAGAGAGAGAGAGAGAGAGAGAGAGAGAGAGAGAGAGAGTGAGCGGGAGCGCGGGGAGCGGGGAGAGACGGCCGCGCGCGCGAAGAATTAGACAGAGAGAAGGCCGCGAGCTTTGAACACGCGTTTTAGCCGGCTTGTCGCTCCACGCGCTTTGTTTTCTTTTGCTGTTACGGTGTCGTCTTGGTCATCGTCTGCGGGAATACGCCTCGTGCTCCAGGTGTTTCCCCTCGCTACGTACCTCTTCTTCGGGGAGTGTACACTACCGGACACACGTGTTTGTGCCACGGCATTGTGTTTGCGTGTAATGCACTCGCGCTGAGGAGGAGCCCGAGTAGACGAACCTGTCGCCCGACCCCGGCTCCGCGGAATAACCGCCCCATCCCGGGGTTTCCGGACTGCGAAGTCGCCGCCTCTCCCGGTGAAGAAAGGCGCTGCTGCCGGACGAGGACGCGCTGCGGGATCGTCGAGCTCCGACTCCCTGTAAGTGGCAGCCCCTTTTCTCTCTCTCTCTCTCTCTCTCTTTCCGAACTCCTCGCGCGCCGTCGCCTCGGCGACCCTCGGCCTGCGTCCTGCACGCCTCGCATATAGGCGCTGTACTATATTATTAAAGCTGCGCTATTAAAGCCGATTTAAATTTTAATTATTTTTATTTTATTATTTCGAGTGTGTTCCATTAGCCGCCCTACCTCACGCGCAATCCTGAACGCGATATTTCGCTCTTCGCGAACCGCCCCTCTCCTTTGCCGAATTCTTTCGGGGCCAAGCTCCGCCGGGCACAGATTTGCAACGGCCGTGCACGCCGTCCTCGTGCTCGAGGCGGACACGCGCACCGTTACAATATATATATATATATATATATATATATATATATATATAGTATATACATAGGAAATATACATACTTGAAGCATTAATTAGTAATATCTACTTTTAGGTAAATCAACACTAATTATAATACTCATTTAATACCGATGATTTCGCCATGAAAAATTGAATGATAAGAAAACTTTGTTATTCTTTCATAATCAAATTAAAAGTACTTAATTTTACATATTTAGTTATAAAATCAATGAAAGTATATTGCATATTATTCTATAACGATCAATTTTTGCTAATCAACTCAAATCTTGTATTTAAATTGAGATTCTCAGTTAATAGTTAGAAAAAAGGTTATTTACTTAGATATTTTATAAACTTGTTTTTACCTTTTCATAGCTATTTCTGAAGTTGCTTGAGTTTATTAACTTTTCTTTCTACGATATGCCGATTTTCTACCTATTAGAATTTATTCTATTTTGGCTAGCTATTTATTTATAGCTATAATATTTATACTAGCTATAATATTTATTTCTATAAATAGTATAGAAATTAAAATCATGAAACCGATTGTAATTTATGAAGATAATAACGGTTGTATAAGCATAGCGAATAACCCAAGTAATCATAAGCGATCAAAACATATAGATATTAAATATCATTTCTCGAGAGAGCAAATAGAGAAAAATGTAATAATATTGAAACATTTCCACAGGGGAGCAGATTGCTGATGCACTAACAAAGTCATTGCCAACTGTGAAATTCCTTGAACTCAGAAAAGGAATGAGCATGGAGTAATAATAAAATATAATTCATATTGTTTTCATTAATATATATTTTATATTAGTAATAGAGACGCATTGAATAGATTTTACTGGGTTTCCCTATTCCTTGCAACAAATGTTGGACCATGTGTAATTTCCCAGAACAAACGAGGAAAGAATATAGACTGAAAGGAACTATCGTATATCTAATATTAAGTTTTATTTTATTATATATTTTATATAATTTTATTATATATTAGGAGTGTGAATAAGTCTTTCCCGTTTTTTGTAAGAGATGGCGCCACCAATACTGTGCGAGTATTCAATGGTTACATATGTCATAATCAAAGCTTATTCATATGTCGACAATACCATACTAACACATTAGTTAAAATTTTTTCGCATCATAAATTTTTGATATCGTGAAAATGTCGAAATTTGAGCCGAGTCGACGTCATTTGCGGAAAGTTTCACTTTATTGGTTCAATTTGAAGAAATCTGCTGCCGAGACGCATCGATTGCTTCAGGAGGCTTATGGAGAAGGTTGTGTCGATGATTCAAGTGTTCGCGGATGGTTTCGACGCTTCAAAAGCGGTGATTTCGACGTGGAAGACAAGGAGCGTTCCGGGCGGCCGCAAATCTTTGAAGATCGAGAATTGGCGACTTTGCTTGATGAAGATTCTTGTCAAACGCAAGAAGAACTTGCTGAAGCATCGAGAGTTGACCGAACAACCATTTCCAAGCGTTTGAAAGCCATGGGAATGATCCAACAGCAAGGAAATTGGGTGCCGTACGAACTGAAGCTGAGAGACGTCGAACGGCGTTTTTTCACTTGCGAACAGCTGCTTCAGCGACATAAAAGAAAGGGTTTTCTGCATCGTATCGTGACTGGCGATGAAAAGTGGATACGTTACGATAATCCGAAGCGAAGAAAATCATGGGGACTACCCGGCCATGCATCATCATCGACGGCCAAGCCAAATATTCATGGCGCCAAGCTCATGCTCTGTATATGGTGGGACCAGCTAGGTGTGGTTTACTATGAGCTTCTGAAACCGAATGAAAGGATCACAGGCGAGGTCTATCGACGACAATTGATGCGTTTGAGCCGCGGACTGCGAGAAAAACGGCCACAATACTCCGACAGGCACGACAAAGTTATTTTGCAACATAACAATGCTCGCCCACATGTTGCACCGCCAGGTGAAAACATACTTAGAAACGCTCAAATGGGAAGTCCTACCCCACCCGCCGTATACTCCAGACGTTGCTCCGTCTGATTACCATCTCTTCAGATCGATGACGCATGGCCTGGCTGACCAGCAATTCCATTCCTACGAGGAAGCCAAAAAATGGGTAGATGACTGGATAGAGGCCAAACTGGTCGAATTTTTTCGCAACGGGATTCGTATGTTGCCAGAAAGATGGGAAAAAGTTGTAGCTAGCGATGGCCAATACTTTCAATAATTCATTTGTAACCATTTTTTCACAATAAAGGCTCAAAATTTGAAAAAAACGGGAAAGACTTATTCACATACCTGATATATAATTGTATTTACTCAAGTAATTTTTGAGGGGGCGTGTTAGATTATTTTAGCCTTCTATAAATAATAAAGCAAAAAATACTTGAAACTAAATATTGGAGAGTATCGTAAAAGGACGTAAACATATGTGTCCACTGTGTCTTGTTACGATCTGCGTCTTTGCTGCCCTGCGCGGCAAATGATTTATGAGTTTATTGCCTAGATGCCTGATGAGTTTTTATCTAGGTTTTAAGTTTTTTCAATTTCGAGTAATGTAGTGAGTTTTGCGTTGTCCTTTCGTTTGAACAGACGTCTTTTCCTTCCTCGTTTGAAATAAAGTTCGTGTTAAAAGATTATTTCGTGTATCTTTATTTTAACATTCCACCTACTATATTTAATAAAAATTCAATAAATAGTTTCATAACTATAAATAATAGCAAGATTTCTACCAGGGTTTGTCATTACTTTTTAAGTCAAAAATAATGAATCTTATTTATTATTTAAAAAATAAATAAATGAATAATATTTATAGGATAAAATAAACTAATATCGTTTAAAAAAACAAAGTAGAAAATTTATTGATTTATTTAGCTAAGATAATAATTTATTTTAAACAATAATTACATTTTAATTTCTGATTAATATTTATAAAATATATAAAGAGCTTATTTCGATTTAAGTATAAACTTAGTTATTTAGTATAAAATATTTATTCTGTTGAATTATTTATTCGGCCACCCCAATCTTTCGAATTCCCAAAAGTGGAACTCAAGGCACTATTGAAGCAGCTCTCTGTTATAGGGTCTCCCTGTCTATCTCGGTGATAATTTACAATCACATCTGTAAAACATCATCAATAATTATTTATTGCATTATTACAATATCTTAATTTTTATGGAGTTTTATTTACCTCGAATCATTTTATAACAATTTGTTTCCTTAAAAATCATTGTCTTATTGGGAACTTTCTTCATAGCAGTAAAACTCGAATTTAAATTTTTTGTAAAACTTTTTCTTAAAATATTGCTTATACTTTTTGTTACATTGTTCCCACTTATATCTAAATTATGTTGGATTGTTGCATTCTTTGAAAAAAATTTTTAGTTAGAATGAAACAGTCAATAAGCTAAAATAATTTATTTTTAATTAAAATATAATATATAAAATTAATATATTACTTACAAAACTTTTTTTTAATTCCATATCCTCTTTTAATTGGAAATCAAACAGTGCCCATGTATTGATGTCCTTTATTGGTAAATTTAAATTATATTTTTGAAGATGATCCAAAAGATTATGTTCATTTGACCCCAAAAGTTTTTCTTTAAGTTCTTGAATATCTCATTGATTTTCCATAACGATTACTTTTAAATTTTTTATGGCCGTTAATATAGCTATTGTTTCTGAAAAATAAATTAGATTATAATATTAATAACTTAACAAATAAAGTATATTATATATTATATACCTGGAGAAAAATTCTTTTGCGAAGACATCTGAAAGTTACTGTTTGTCTTTTTTAATGCTTTTTCGGAAAGTAAACGGTCCTTAAGGCTCGTATTTGTATTGTCAATCATAAAATCTGCAGAATCTGAAAATACAAATATATAATTTAAAATTAATTAAAAATAAATAAATATAGAATATATTATTTTTTCTCACTTATTGACTTATTTTCGATAGATTGTTCTAGATATTTAAAATTATGAACGCCTGTGTTATGTTCGATTTCTTCAATATAATCTTTTTCGTTACTTTCCCTTGCAGCTGACATTATGTTTTTTGCCTCGATGATCTCTTTTCTCGCTGTTAAATTTACTCTTTTTTGTTTCTTTTTATCTATTAAAAAAATATATGAAACTCTAGATTTTTAAATGATCAAAAATATAATTTACTTTTACCTGATTTATTCTTATTAACTTTTAAAATTGCTTTCTTTTGTTTTAATCTTTTTTTTCCACAAGAACTTTCTTCAGATGATGTAACATGGTCGGATGAGTCCTCGGACGAAGTTACTGTAGGCACAGTCAAAATTGAATTCAATTTTTGTTTCCGATATTCATCGGTGTGAGCAACAGCATTTTGTTCTCCGTCGCCATGATCCGTGATAAACGCGAATGCCTCAGATCGCAGTCTATTTAATCGACTTTCTGTTTATTTATATGTATCTATTTACAAATAAACAATTATAAATAATACATAATTTATTACATAAGATGTTTTTACTTACTTGAACCACCTTTTATAACGACTGGCCATTTTGGCCAACTTGGTAAAGGAAACGCACGCAATTTCACCTGTGCTTGAAGAAATTTTAATATTGCCGATGTAAATGGTGGCTCAGGATATGGAGTTAGGCAACTTTGTCGATTTTCTTCATAAGATAACCATGTACTGGGTATAATATCTATTTCTGATATTTCGTTTTAATTTTTCCACCCAGTAAATTCACAAATATAAAATTTGTATTGGGTAAAATTTTTATCCATTTTGAACACACGTGAAACTTTTGATAAGAAAAAATAAAAAATTTAACGCACAAATGATTTACTTATGCGAAACAGCACAATTTGAACTATAAATCTCTATACCGTAATGCAATAAATGTATTTCCGAAATAGGTTATAATGCTCTTAATCAATACTCCACGCACATTGATCGATAACTGATGTAAAACAAAAGCGCAATTCCGAAGCATTTCTCTGGAGGGATATTGTTACATTTACATATAATCTTAATCACTGTAGATGCACAGTACATGCACGTTTAGATACTTTAAAAATGGAACTATAGAACTAAAATAATAAATATTATGTTTTAGTTTTTTACTTATGGTTTTTATTATACTGTGTTCTGATAAGGTTAATAATAATTAATCAAATATTATTTTTTAATGTAAGAGTGGTAATATATAATGTTTTTTAGATTTATTTTTGAAAAAATTCATTGACAATAATAATAATTTATTACTTGTCAAATCTGTAGAAATACATAATGTTTTCATTGATCTTGATACTTCAAAAATATTAAATTTGGATGATTTTAAACGATGATTAAAAGTGTTTTGTTTTTTTTCTAATACAATACCAGATATTTTTATATTTGTGCAATCGTCAATATGATAAAATATTTTTTGAATGAAAATAATTTGATTGTCTTTTGAAATAATACAATTATCAGGTCGATTAGTTGTAACGGTAAATAAGTTTTTAATCATTAATTTTTTTATAAATACGATATTATTATTAATAGTATTTCCTTCTACTTTAATAAAAGTAAGAGTTTCTGGATTAATAGTTGTTTTTTTAGTATAATATTCACTTTGTTCTTGAAGTCTACGACAAATCTGTATTAAAGGCTTGTTTGGCGTTCGTACAAAACGTCTTAATTTACCCAAACAATTTTCAAAGGGAAATGAACTCATTTTACTTAGGTTGCAGTTCATGTTAGTAACATCATCTGCCACGTGCAATAAATTATGAAAATTCATTATCAATGAATTTTTTCCATATAATATTGCTGTTGCTTTAAAAAATTTAATTAAATATATTTTAGCATATTTTGATTTAGATTTATATTGATCGCTGCATAAAATTCGGAAAGCTGCATGCAATAACAAAAAATGTTTATAAAAATGTTTTGGAAGTAAATTTTATAATACTAGCGGACCACAATATAATAAAAAAAACGCAATTCTGTAGCCTTCCATCTTTTTGCACACCTTACAGTTCTAGGTTTCCTTTGAAATTTCTGCGGTATATGCTTTTTTATGCACAACAGCCTTCTTGAAATCTCCTTAACTTGCATATTTCTTAAACGACATTTCCGTTTTTTGCCATTTATCCAAAAGTCCCATAATAATTTTAGCATTATTCCGTTGCATGCTAAATGCATGTAATCTAGAATAAATGATTTTATCATGTCTATCCTTGGATAAATTTCGAGTAACGGGGTATTTCCTTTATGATGATCCTCGTACTCTAAACTACGGAACGAATTATCCGTTCGCTCCTTGCATGAAGAATCAGGATAAGTCATTCGATTACCTACTCTAACTCCTTTACAGTAGCATCTTTCACATGTTCCATAGCCTGAATGTCCTTTTACGTATTTTAAGAAGGCACGAGCAGGAGTATCGCATAGAAAGCACATGATTGTTACTTCGTATAAAATATCATATATTTTTAAGCCATTTTGTTGTAGATTATTTATATCTAAAACAAATTCTTTTAGATATTCGTCAGGATTATGCGGTTTTCCATCACTTAATAATATACCTGCAATAATCGGTTGATAGAGATCACTATCATTGTAAACTTTGACAAGAATTGGCCAAAACTGCGAATTACTTGATTTAAATATTCACATACCGTCAACATTTATTTGCAAAAGAATTTTATTATTTTGATGAAGTTCTGGATTAATGGATTCGCTTAAATTCTTTGCTAATCCAAAATATGCATATTCAATTACTTGATCATCATTTATGATTGATTTTATTTCATAATTAAATTTAGCACCTAAAAATGTTTTTGCAGTTTTCGGAAGTTCTGGCAATAATTTTTCTCGTAAAATAAGTAATAATTCATCTATAGCTAAATAATAGATATTATTTTTTAAGGCCCATTCTGGTAGTTTTTCTATCTCGTCTTTGTTACACAGATATACATCATTATGTAATGATGATGGATTTTCTACGTTTGTTATATGATCAAATTTCGGATAAAGTGACTCAAGTTCTATAGTACGAGTATCGGAATGGTTCTCGTCTTTCTCGCAATCAAATTCTTGAATTGTTGAAATATTCTCAGAAGTATTATTATTGTTGGTTCGATATTGGAAAGTATAATCGGTCTCCAATTTTTTCATGTAATAAACAAAATAAATCAGAAATAAAAATTAATTTTTTAAATTCTAGAATATTGTACTTACTATATTTTTTCTTTTCTGCAATCATGAGTTCATCATATACTTCATTTCGAATCGCACGATATTTTCGCTTTCTGTCTTTTGAAATTTCTTTCATATTATTCATTGTAATTATAATGATAAAAACTAATAGTGTTACGTTATTCTTTGATTATAATGACTGAAACTATAGTACAAATATAGACGATTTAAATACTGTATCACGTTAAGAAATCTGTAAGACTATGAATTCACGGTATGACAACCATCCTTAAATATTCGTCACGTTCAAAAAATATAAGATCTCAGCTACAGAATTTCTTCATACGAAAAAACGACAATGTGGAGTTCGTAAATAATCGAAAACCAATATACTAGGTTGCAGATGTTTCTAAAAGGCACGAGTGATCGCATTGTATATGTTTGCACGCAGGCGCCTCTAAATAGCTTCGATGCATGGTGATAAAATTATTTGGACGCATAGTTTATAAAAGGCGTGCATCAATAAAAACTTTAATGGATTCTAATGATATAAAGCTACGATAACCATTTGTTTCTGAAATAGTTTTTACTATATATATGTACACAATATATAAGGCTTAAATAATTTAATAAATTAAATTCAAAATAATTTAATAATTTTATATTTTTTTGATCAATAAAAATTTGTACAAGGAAGATAATAATTCTTTAAAAGCTACATTTCTATATAATAAAGAATGCGATTTTATATTATATAAGTCGAGAATCTTGAATGAATTCCCTTAAATTGTCATATTCAGTGATTTGGCTAGAAAAACATTCAGGATTCCGGTCGGGAAATCCAATGAAATCAAAGCTACAAGGATATTCAAGATTTCCTGGCCGGTTTTTGGTCGGATTCTGTCTAGATTTACGAAGACAGGGAAATCTCCATGAAATCTAATCGGAATCCGGTATAAACGTAGGGATGGTTCTTAAAATTTCTACACGGGGAGCAGCACCGTGTAAAAACGATGCATGTTCGTCCAGTACATAAAAAACTAATTTAACTATAGGCTTTCCCAGTGAATGTGACACATGATAACCATCTCAGTAATTAAAATAAACCTTTAGGATAGTGAATAAATATAATAAAAAACAGCAGTTAAAATTTTACGTGTAAAATCCGTACTCGGACTGAGCAGCACCGTGTAAGAACGATGCATGTTCGTCCAGTACATAAAAAACCAATTAAACGATAGACTTTTCTAGTGAATAGGACACATAATAAATACCTCAGTTACTAAAATAACCCATTAAAATAGCGTTTAAATATAATAACCAAAAGCAGTTAAAGTTTGACGTATACAATCTGTACTCGGACCAAGCAGACACAACCAGCATATCCATAACATCACCTACAACACAAACTACACTGTATACGAGGCTAACAAAACCAGCAAGTAATACAAAACACACAAGTGACACGCCCGTAAGGACAAAAGTGAGAATAATAGAGGACAGAACCTTCACGCGCAAAATAACAATCATCCCCGCACAACCAGCGGGGGTAAGCACCCCGAGAAACCCGTCATCATACAAAACAACACAGCCAGACCCCAACAGAAGCACACAACCGGGCGCGAATTTACACCCGCAGGAAAATAACGTACGCAACACAAGAACAAAAAACCATAACCAGGACGCAGGAGGGAAAACAGGAAGGATAGGATCTAGATCACACCCATACGCGCACACCCCAAACGCAGGCCCTACCAGCAAACCCACACCCATAGCACCAAGGATGCCAATAGCCCGCCGAGACATAGAAGCCATACAGAAACAGGATCCTCGAACTATTAACACTCCCGCCCAAACACATCATGCACAACCCAATACCGACGATAACCGCCCACTGCGCACACAACCATACCCCAAAACAGCCCCCCTCACACTACCCCAACCCCCCCCCCCCCACAGGGCAACCACCCCGACATCAAACGAAGACAACCACGGAAAACATGGAAATAGTAACTATAACCATCACAACAGGAGGGAAAACGCAGACAGTCCACAGAACCCAACATCAACACCCGTCACAAACTACATCCACACCGAACTTCACACCGTAGGCTCGAACCACTTGTGCCACATAGAGATCCATCATCATAACCCCAATAACCCCCCTGCACAACGCAAGAAACTACACAAACACGCGCACCAACCCTACAACATAGACAACCCCGGGAAAACCAGGAGGCACAGGTGCCATACAGAACACAATGAGACAAACAATCAACACACAGAACAAACCACAGGTAACATGAACGCGCCACAACACCACACAAGAGTGCAACATCCAGCAAGCCACCCACGGTACCTCGAAGATCTCATAGAGACCACTAACACGGACGGAAACACGGACCAACGCAAAAAACCCGAAAAACCTAAACCTATCCACTTCTCAACCAACCACAAGACGGAACTGAGCAGCACCGTGTAAGAACGATGCATGTTCGTCCAGTACATAAAAAACTAATTAAACTATAGGCTTTCCCAGTGAATGGGACACATAATAACGATCTCAGTAATTAAAATAAACCATTAGAATAGTGAATAAATATAATAAACAACAGTAGTTAAAGTTTTACGTGTAAAATCCGTACTCGGACTGAGCAGCACCGTGTAAAAACGATGCATGTTCGGTCTGTCGATAAAAGTCTTGCCAAAACATAGGCCGTCTAAATACACAATTTAAATAACAATATACCGAACAACTAAATAAACAATTGAACAAGTATAAAGATAAATAATTAATCAAATAATAAAACTTTCAGGCGATAAACTTGTACTCAAATTAGGGGAGAAAATTACTAAAATAACTAAAATAACTAAAACAACTGAAATAACAACTAAAATAATAATAAATAATAATTTATAATAATTTAAAACAACAATTCAAAGATGGAATAAACAGCCCAGGTACACATTGTAATACATAACAGCATGCAATTACGGAAAACTGCACTGGGGACAGCCCGAAGGTAAATCAAAGTGCTCCACCCCCTCCCTCCCCAACCCATTAGGCCATTCATCACACGTGGCCGCTAGACAGCGTAGTAATAACAGCGTAGTAATAGTAAACTGTAGATAAATAGAAATGAGAATAGACGAGCACAAAAAGGATATAAAAACATAAATCGGAATAATGGAATAATGAAATAGAAATAAAAATAAAAATAAAACGGAACATAATAGAACACGGAAATAAATGAAATAAATGAAACCAGACTTGAATACAAATATAAATATAAATTTAAATATACATATAAACATAACAGGGTACCACAGAGAAACAGAGAAATTTTGCACAGCAGCTACTCATCAGTAGCACATCGTCCGCGAAAGGGAAAAGATCCCCAGCTCCGTCCTCGTGCCCGCAAAAACAGTAAGAATATGTGGTGAATGACCGCGATAAAGAATGTGTGAGTGATAAATGCGTGCAAGCATGAATGCAAGTGTGTATAGTGTGTACAGTGAATGTGAATGTGTAATGTGTAGCGTCGACGCGCCGGAAGTGGGTGGCTATAGGCCCACCCAGCCTAGGAGCCGATACACTCCGAATTGGGTAGAAATGATTTGTCGGCGTGCATCTGCACGGTGGCGGGTCGTCACGGAACTCCCACCTGGATTATAACAGGTACTATGAGGATCGGGGGGCCCCTGGGACACGTCCTAGCCCCGATCGACTGAGGTCGGACTCGTAGTGGCAGTGGTTGATAGCCCAAGTTCACGCGGGCAAGGGACGTCGAACGACGGTGGTCGTGCCATTGCTGCTTTGTAGGCTTCGGCCGAAAGGGAGCGGTGTGGCCGCTGTTCAGTAGGCGACCCGGTGTGTGAGTTGCACTCAATCGAACTCGGGTGCCGGTCCTGCATAGCCGCTAGAGGTTTAGAAGGGCCTCGCCTCCCACGGAGAGGGTGATGGGGTGCTCGTGCCCCTGAGGCAATTCCGTAGTTGAATGTGAGGCCAAATGTTCTCTCATCTAACGCGCTGATCGGGTTTATCCCGATCCCGCGCCCATGGGAGCTGTGTAGGTAGGCCAATTGGTAGGTACTGCATATTAAATCCACGGATACACAATGTCCCTACCTACCTACCTAACCAGGGGGAATGGTTGCCCTGCACTCACTGTACGGGATTGGCGATCCCGGGGTGCCTGAGCCGGGGACGGTAGAACGCTGACCGCCCCCCTAATACCGTAATGCCTCTGGTTCTGACGTAGCCCCGTGGTTGCGTGACGGGGTTAGAGGAATCGGAGTTAACCGGGGACTTGGCTTCACCGCCTGGTCGCGAGGACCCGTACCTCTATAAAATCGAGGAGATGGGGCCTTCTAAAGAGTTCCCCGAACCCAAAGTTATGGCGCGCGACGAATGGATGAGTGGCTCGGCGGACACGAGTCTCTAGCGGCCTTGACTTTTTGAGACCGTTGTTCACTTAATACGCAGGCCCCCTAGTGCCAGACGAGGGAGTTTTTCCCTCGTTTGGCCCCTCGCTCGCGAGGCGGGGGAAGTAAGAATCAGATGCCGAAAAACAAACACAGAAATAAAAGATCGAACAGAGAAATGCTGAGAGAGGAGGAGCGAATGACGAGCGGGGAGACCAGTTCAAACAGGCGCTCACGGTCCCGCTCGCCGGGCGAGAGCCATGAGAGCTCGGCGGAATGGTGGGAAAGTGAGACGGAGAAAGAGAAAAAGAAGATACAGAATAAGGCGAAGGAACTAAAGAGGAGGGAGTAAAGAAGGCAGTGGGTGAGAGAGAAGGAAGCGAGGGCCGAGGGTAAGGACAATGAACGAGGGGATGCTGGGAGTAATGGTGAGGCTGCCGCCGAGCAGCAGTACAGCTGTAGAATGGGGCGTGATAGAATTAAGGGGGGATGTAAAGATGTGTATGTTGTGTGTGAAAAATAGCCAGGGACTTGACAAAAATAAAGAAGGAGGGGCACCAGCTCACCTTCTCGAACCCAATAGGGCGCTGCCGGGAAATAGCCAAAAATATCCGGGGGGTGCTACTCAGCGACACAAACAAAGTCCCCAAGCACGTAGCCAACTCCGCGATCGAAATGTTAGCGGGCTATGAAGACATAATTCAGGGCCTCGTGACGTAGAACGCCCGACTTGAAGGAAGAATACAGGCGTTGGAAGGGATTACGAAGTTGTAGTGGTTTGTGCTGATGTCGGGAGGGTAGTGGAGGTCGTGAGGAGATCAAGCAAGGAGTTACAAGAGGAAATGAAGGAAAAAAAGAGAAGATGGATGAGATGAATAGAGGAGATGGTATGGAGATGGGAGCAGTTGACGGCAGAGGGGGAGAAGGGAAAAAATCTTATGCAATAGTATTAAAAGGAAGAAATGAGGACGTAACTGCGATGGAGATCAAGCGTCGAGTGAATTAGGAATTAGGCACAGGAGAGGGGCTTAGAATCAAGAATGTCAGACCAGCCAAGTGTGGTGGAGTCGTTGTAGAGACCCCCAGGGATGTAGACCGGAGGCACCTCGTGCGACATATTGGGCTCGCTGAGACCGGTATCAGCGCCGAGGAGCCAAAGCGTCTGGACCCCAGGGCGGTCATCTACGACGTACCGATAGAAATGTCGGACGAGTACCTCCTGTCAGGAGTCTATAAGAAGAACATGAGGGAAACGGTCAGTGGGGAGGAATGGGAGAGGAAGGCGAAAGTGGTGAGGAGGATAGTTAAAGGAGGAGCAAAGTGCGGTAACGTAATACTACAAATGCCAAATGAGTGGAGAAGGAGATTGAAAGACTAAAGGAGGGACGCGTATATGTGGGATGGTGCTCGTACCGCATCCGAGAGTGGGATTATGTGCCCAGATGTTATGGATATGCCGGTTACGGGCACGCAGTCAAAGACTGTAAAAAACATAGGCTGTGTTGGAGAATTGGGAACCCAGGCCACCTGGCGGCTACGTGTAGGGGCCCGCAGAACTGCCCGAACTGCAGGGCAAGACGGCAGCCCTCGGGTCACTCGGCCATGTCGCCGGATTACCCGGAGTACCCGTTTAGGATAAAGCTATTGAGACAGAGGTGCGGCAATGGATAGTAACGTAAGGGATTGTGAAATAGGGGATCAGGACGGTGCAATAACGGGGGAGGGCAGGGTGCATGAAAGGCGAAACAGGGATAGTGCAATTGGGCACCGGGACGGTGCAATAACGGGGGGGGGTAGGGTGCATGAAAGAAGGAACAGGGATGGGAATGGGAGGGTAGAATTGAGAGTGCTGCAGCTTAACTGCATGCACTCTTATTTAGTCATGTGTGAAATAGGGGAATATATCCTGAAAGAAGACATAGGGGTTGCCCTCTTCCAGGAGCCCTACATACACGCCGGAAGGGTCTGCGGACTGCCCATTGGGGTAAAGAACTTCATCTTCAGCTCGGGGAGGGCCTGTGTCTCGGTGTTGGATGCCAAGTAGGAATGTATTCGAGTGAATGAGTGTGAATTTAAAGATGGAGTGTGTGTTTGGCTGAATGATAGTATGGAGGGGGGGCTATACGTAGTCTCCCTCTACTGCGGGGTGAATGAGTGTGTGGATGATGGCATCCAATACCTAGACGAGATATGTAGGATAACACAGGGAAGGAGCGTCCTCGTCTCGCTGGACGCGAATGCCACGTCCGCGCTCTGGTTCAGTAAGAACCAGGCGCGGAACTGGCGTAGCGTACGGAGGGGCGAGGCGCTCGACGAATGGGTAGTAAGAAAGGGCATGACAGTAGTCAACGTGCCCTCGCCTGCCTACACGTTCAGCGGAGCTCTGGGGAGAGCGACATTGACGTCACTCTCTACAGAGGCCAGGGATTCACGCACGAATGGCGAATGGGGATGAGGAGCTGGGGGATAGCGTCGTCAGGTGGCGTGAGGGCGGGTGCGACTGGAACAAATATGAGTGCTACGTAAACGTCTTCGCCTTCGAGATGCCCCTTCACCGATATCTTGAGATGGGGGCCAGAGAGAGAGAGTGGACACCAGGCACGGGTGGATCGCGAAAGCAAGCGACCTGTACATGGATCGAATAAGGACGAGGAGAACAAGGAAGAGCAGGGGGTGGTATGGTCGAACGAGGCGCTGGAGGAAACGAGAAAGGAAGTAAAAACCAGGAGGAGGGCATATCAGAGGGCGAGGAGAGAGGAGGCAGATACGAGGGAGTTGAGGTGGAGAGAGTGGAGAGCTATAGGGGGATTATTTTAGGGATAGACGGGTATGTATGAGTAGTGGTATGAACATAGTGCGTAGTGATGTGAGGAGGGGTTGCCCGCAGGGTTCCATTGCGGGCCCCGCACTTTGGAACCTGGCGCTGAATACCCTCCTAAACGAATTACGTTCGGCAGGCGTGAAAGTAATGGCGTATGCCGACGACGTATTGGTACTGGTTGGGGGGGAAAGGAGAAACGAGTTGGACGAAAGAATAGCATGCACAATGAGGAGGGTATTTGAATGGGGGGCCATCGCCGGAGTCCAAGTCTCAGAAGAAAAAAAAGCAGTGTGTATGATACTAAAGGGGGGTTTACAAATGGCCAACAGGAGGGTGCATGTGAGGCTGCATGAGGAAGATACGAGTCGACTAAAATTTGTGGAGAGCGTAAGATACTTAGGGGTACGAATATCCACGGACATGGGATACAGAGAACATATACTGGGGATGAGGGAAAGGATCATAAAGAGCGTGGAGAGAATGAGGAGGGTGTGTTAAGGAAGGATTGGGGATTGAAGAGGCGGGTTGTGAGGATACTGGTAAAGGGCATGATCGAGCCGAGGGTGCTATATGCAGCGAGTATTTGGTCCGGGGAGCTCGGACTAGTAAAGATGAGGGAGGAAGTGAATAGATGCCAGAGGCACGTCGTCTACGCGACCACGAACGTATGTAGAACAGTCTCTACGGAGGCAATGCAGGTAACAGCTGGGTTGCTTCCGTGGGACCTGGAATATCTGAAATTAGCTGCCCACTACAGGTTAAGGAGGAGGCTGCCGATGTCCGCAAGTATCCGTACTGTGCCCAACTCTGTGGAACCTAGTTCTTGATCCCCTTCTTTGGCAGCTCTCAGGACTAGGGTGTGAAGTCATCGCCTACGCAGACGACATTGCACTCCTGATGGAGGGAGACTCGCGTAAGGAGATCGAGAGAAAAGGCCAGAGTTACATTGAAGAAGTGGAATCCTGGTGTCGCCTCAATAAAATGAGGCTGGCCTCTCCAAAGTCTGGAATGTTCATTTTGAGAGGCCACCTTCATCCAAAGCCCCCCCCCCCCACATTGTGGTCGGCAGCTCGAGGATGAAGAGATTAGAAAGCGTACGATACCTTGGAGTCCACTTCGGCGAACATCATAAAGTCGGATGCCACTTGAAAGCAATACAGTCCAAATGTTCGGAAATGTTCGATCGGATTGGACGCCTGCCGAGATGGGAATGAGGCCTTAAATTTAAGGCGCTTAGTACTATCTACACTGGGCTGCTCACACCTATCGCTACCTACGCAGCGACAGGTTGGCATGACTTGATGTGTCCTGAATCGAAACGCATGGTTGAGAAATTCTCAAAGACACGCGCTCATTAGAGTCACCGGTGCATACAGAACCACTCCAACAAACGCTCTAGCTGTGATTGCGGGAAAACTCCCCATCCAGCTGGAATTAAAGCGTAGGGTGGAGCTATACGCAAACCGTAAAAATGCAGCGTCAGCTGAGGACCAACGTCGTGCCGCAAGAGAGATATCAGAAAGATATCTTGATGACTGGCAACAGATCTGGAATAACTCGACAAAAGGTAGGCTGACATATTCATATCAACCTAATGTCAGAGATAGGCTGAAGGCAGACTGGATCAGACCATCGCGATGGCTAATTCAGTTCCTCACTGGGCATGAGGACTTTAAGTCATACCTCCCTCGATTTCATCTGAGAGAGGATGATACATGCTCATGTGGGGGGGGGGGTGGATACGTCTGAGCACGTCCTGACCGTCTGTCCGAAATATCAGGAAATTAGGATCAGGTTCCTAAGAGAAAATAACACCTCTATTGAGGTCAAGACTCTATTGAGTCAAGAAAATTATAAGGCTTTCGAAAGACTGGCGAGAGAACTCCTACAAACAAAGGAGTCTCTCGAAGTGATAGAACAAATACTTGAAGAAGAGCCAGTAGAGGAACCTGAATAGGTAGGTAGGGATCTGGCAGTTGAAAGATAAATAAATATATACAAAGAGGATCTATAGACAAAAATTTATACAAAAGCAATCATATATCATAGTGGATCGGCGCCATACACCGGTCCACAAAACTGTACATATGGCAACAATATAAGCATACACACATATATATATATATATAATTTTTCCTAAACCTGCAAACCAGCACTATACACTGGTCTGCAAAGTGCAATAAACATTAGCAATTAAGAACAACCAGCATTTACACTGGTTGCTGCAACTCTAGTCTGGAATAAGGTGCAATAAGTGGTTCGGAACCCACTATAAACTGTAGGTCCACAAAAGTCGCAGTGATGTACAGATCTGGCACCAAAAGAAAAGATCAGGAAAATGAAAAGCTCTGGAGCACAACCAGCCGATAAAGCGTAAGCTAAGTGCGGCCGGGAATGTTTATGTGCAACACAGCATAACTGAGCGACCTTTGTTTTAGCATAACTGAGCAACCCGTATACAGATAGCCTGTTTGCCGTCCGACGACCGAGCATCGATACCTCGGCACGAGTACGAAGACTCTACGTGCATCGAGTTCGAGCTCGCGCGGGCGATTTGGAGATATATATTTCGTATCCTCCGTTCGATTTCGCGTCGAACGAAGCGGGATAGTGGTGTACTCCCACCGTCGACCGAGTACGCCAGAGACAAAGTCCCCTGGAGCGTTGGCTCCTACGACGCTAGTCTTCGGTTACTAACTTTTCGACGGGTAAACGGCGGAAAAAAGCAAGGACACTGTTCGATTCGCTTCGTCCTCCTTTTTCCAACGCACCTATGCAAGTTTGGTTTAACGAGATTTCACCTGTCCGAATGATTATTGCATTGGATGGTGTACAGTCTGTATGCTGGTATTATGCTGATGTGCTGGTGCTCTGCACTAGCATATCAGCTATTTTATTTTTTACTAACATATGAGTCTGGTGGGGGAGGCTATCCGTGCTCAGAATAAAAGTAATGCGTGCGCTGTTTTGTTTTATGTGCTTATATGAAAAGCAATGCGCATAAAATTTTTTCTTGATGCTTATTGTGAGTAATGCGCACGTGACTCCACTTAATTTTCTTCTGCCATTTATTAAGCAATGCGCACGCTTAGTGCACAATAACAAGTATATCTCGCTTAAAAGCAATGCGCATAAAGAATTTGGTTTTCACTGTGCTAATCTTAAGCAATGCGCACGCTTTTATTTTCAAAAGCAATGCGCACACTTTCCGCATGATGTCGGAAAGCAATGCGCACGGCTTTGAGCCTTAAAGCAATGCGTACGACAAATTATGCTAATAGAAAAGCAATGCGTACGGGTTTCTCCTCCGTCATTCTCTGTGTATTATAAACTTAAGAAGCGTAAGATCTAAGGGTCGGCTGCGGATTGTGCATTAATCTGTTAAATTTTCAAAATCCCAGACCAAAACAAATAAAGTAAAAATGAGCGCTAATGGAAAACAAACGCTACCCCAGGGAGATTGTAATTCTCCAGTCGATTCCGATCGGGTGCAAGCCCCGGTGGTCGGCTCTGGTTCCGAGGATTCTGGGGGGAACCACAATAGCGCAAAGGAAGCAGCTGTCGTTCTGAAAAGAATACAGCAGAATATGGACACGGAGAACAAGCCTTTTGTGACAGCAAGAAAGCGTAAAAGGGTCACTCCTCTGGAGATAGACCTAACCTACGAACACAAAGCAATAGACGAATTTAATGCTCTTGCCGAAGATTTACTAGAAAATCTTCAAAAGTTAAGGCAATCAAACAAATTTACTAAGAGCGTTGATGATGCCGTCAAAGATATGCTCATAAAAGCGCAAGGCGTAATAAGTAAATTAGCCTTGGAAAATGGCATTATGAAAGGCAGATTAAGTGCTACTGAAACCAAAAAGGAAAGCCCAGCACTATACAGCGAGGTTGCTAGGCAGACCATACCGCCGATTAAGACTGCAGCAATAAATAAGGATAGAGTACCAATCAAACGGTACTCAATAGCTATTAAATCCAAAAATGGAAAAGATGACGCAGACGCCATCGAAAAGAAGATCAAATCGGCCATAAACCCAGCAAAAGAAAATTTAAAGATTAAAGGTCTAAGGAAGACAAAATCTGGGTTCGTTGTAATTGAGACTGAAAGTGAGTCAGACCTAGCCAAACTGCAAAGCCATCCGAAGCTTAAAGAAAATAACCTCGAATCTTCTGCGCTTAGAAAGAGGTTGCCTAGAATAATTATATATGATGTTCCAACAAACATCAAAGAAGATGAATTAATTAATATTATAAAAGAGCAAAATAATTCGTCGTTTCTTAGCATCGACGATTCCGCAGAAAAAGAGTTTAAAGTTTTATTCAAAACAGGCAAACGGGACAAGAGCAACGTGCACGTTGTCTGTATTGCCCCAGCTGCCATAAGAAATATTCTTGTAGGCCAGCGTCTTTTCATAGGCTGGCAAAGCTGCAAAGTTGCAGATTTTCAAGCGGTAAGTCGGTGCTATAAGTGCCAAATGTATGGTCACGTGTCCAAATACTGCAAACATGAAAAAGAAGTTTGTGGTAAATGTGGCTCTGAGGAACACGTTATAGCCAATTGTAAGAGCAAAGAACGTAGCTGCATCCCATGCTTAAAGGCCAAGAAGCCATGTAAGCATACAATGGATAATAGCTGTCCATTATACAAAGCAGCTCTAGAACGCTTGATAAACAACACGGACTATGGATAAAACCATTATACTGCAATCCAATATTGGACGAAGTAGATTAGCTACTGATGAATTAATGACTAGAGCACATGAGGTTAAAGCAGCCATAATCTTAGCACAGGAACCTTATCAACATACAAATGCTATTGTTGGTATGGGGAGATACTCCAATCAGATATTTGTTGGATCCTCCAATAAAGAAATGCCGTGGGCATGCGTTGTAATACTGAACAATGATTACACCGGCACACTTCTCAAGGCAGTCAGTACGACCCATTGTGTCTGTGTGCATATCTCAGGTCCTGGCGGTGATTTTTATGTTGTGTCTCTCTATTGTCAGTATTCGCATGACATAGACATATATCTGAACCAACTTGGAAAAGTCCTAGACGTCACGAGAGGAAGCACATTATTATAGCGTCAGATGTTAATGCTACCTCTCCTACATGGAGCTCCAGAGTGATGATTAGCGACGAAAGAGGACTACAAGTTGAGGACTTTGTATTTTCACACGATCTAATATGCATTAATAAATTACATGAGAGATGTACCTATAAGAAAGGTGAAAGGGACATCGATATTACAATGTGTGATATACAGGGTCTTGCGAGTGTCTCCAACTGGTCGGTCACTGATAACTGGATAAGTAGCGACCATGAAGTTATAGCAATTGAATTGGGAAGCTCTGCCCAGCTACCTAGACTTAAACGGCCTAGGTATAACATCAAATATGCAAACTGGGAAAAATTTATTCAGTTATTAGATCAATCGTTTGTGTCTCTTTACGAAAGACCGATTCGAAACTGTGCTGATGTCAACAATTACGCAAACGATATAGTTGACGAGATTACAAGAGCTGCTAATAAAACAATTCCTAAAAAGAAGATGTTCCAGAAGTCGGTCCCTTGGTGGACTAACGAACTCTCTGGCTATAAGAAAAATGTGTACAAACTACGTAAGATATATCAAGCGGAGCCTGATCTACTCCGCAGAGATATTAAAAGACGTAGATATCTACTTGAAAGAAAGAAGTACACAAGAAACATAAATAAAATCCGATCGGAAAGCTGGAGAAACTTTGTTGAGTTAAATAGCAGGAGGAATGCTTATGGGTTTGTATATAAGATTTCGAAGGAGAAGATTCTCCCGAAACAAATTATAAATTCATTAAATGATAGTGCTGGCAATTTTACCACTGACTGGGAGTCTACGGCTCGAGCACTACTCGATGGTCTGTTTGGTAATGAAAATTCACCCCAAACGACATCGAACATACTGTATACATCCACTTCCAATGATGTCCCTGCATGGTCTATGATAGAAATAATAACATCTATAAAGAAAATGAAAAATGGCAAAGCCCCGGGTCTAGACTATGTGGAAGTTGAAATGGTAAAAAGTGTGATAAGTCGAAATATCTATTGGTTTTGTTAAAATTATTTAATTCGACATTACAGTATGGCTCGTTTCCGGACTCCTGGAAAGTAGGTGAGGTGAGGACACTCCTTAAATCCAGTGGAAAGGATCCTTCCCTGGTGAAGTCATACAGACCTATATGTCTTCTTCCTATTCTCAGCAAGGTTCTTGAAAGACTGATTGGTTATAGATTGTCGAATTGTATTTCACATGGAGAGTACGCCTCCGATAGACAATTTGGCTTTAAAAAAGGTAGGGGTACTGAAGATGCCATATCAGAGCTCAAAACTTTGATAGACAACTATGAAAAGAAATTAATATATGGCATTCTATTTGATATCACTGGAGCATTTGATAATCTCCAGTGGTCGAAAATCTTAGAGGAGCTCCGAAAAAGAGACTGCCCCACAAACATCTATAGACTGATAGAGTCTTACCTTTCAAATAGAAAAGTATCTGTAACCGACAACTTTCAAGTAGTTCGTAAGAACCTGAATAAAGGATGTCCGCAAGGTTCAATATTAGGACCGGACTTCTGGAACATATGTATGGACTCGCTATTAATGCGTCTTACGCATAGCGGAGGGAAAGTAGTGGCATACGCTGACGACTTAATTCTGGTAGTCGGAGGAGACTCCAGAAGAGAAGTTGAATCTGAGGCGCAAAAGTACACTGACATCATTGTCAAATGGTGTCAAGAACAAAATCTTGAACTTTCGAAATCCAAAACAGAGCTTATCTTACTTAAAGATAAAGGCAGTCGACTTGACTGCGGTAAGAAAGCTGTCTCATATAAAGATTTAACAATGAAGAAACTGATTTCGAAAGGGTCCATCTCTGGCTCAATAAGACATACTGGCAAAGGAGGGATTAGACCTCCCTGTATAAAAATACTAAATAAAGGCATTAAATACTCCGAAAAAGTAACATATTTGGGAATAACCATCAGTCAAGGATTCAGTATTAATGTGCACTTTCGTACAGTAAACAAAAAGATACGAGCGTTCTATAACCGTATACGAATGATTGCACAGAGTACCTGGGGTCTGAATCACTTGACACTCGACACTCTTTATGATGGTGTGTTCATACCAACAATTATGTATGGAGTATCTGCCTGGGGAGATTTGATCGATACACAGAAACATCACCACGAGTTAGAAAAAGTTCAAAGATTTCCCCTGCTAAGAACTAGCAGGGCTTACAACACGTGCTCTACAAAGGCACTACAGGTAATTTGCGGCAAATTACCATTAGAACTTGTGGTGATGGAAAAACTGTTTAAACGCCGATTAAATAAAGGCGAGTCCTTCCAAATAAACGACATAACTTATGATGAAAACTGCGACAAAGAGATCGCAGTGGCCAGTATAAATGATGTCTTATACAAAAAGTGGCAAGATAAATGGACAGCCTCGGACGTCGGTGAAGTAACTAAAAAGTACTTTCCTGATGTACGGCAGAGGATGACGTACTCTTGGATAAATCTAAATTATTATAACGTGCAATTTTTAAGTGGACATGGTGATTTTAATTACTCACTTCACAAAAGAAATCTGTCTGACACAGATAAATGTTCCTGCGGGCAGATTGAGACTCCGGGCCATGTTCTCTTCGAGTGTCCATTATACGACACAGAAAGAACAGAAATCAAAGAACACTTAATTACAAAGAAAGGTTCTTGGCCTGTGTGTGAAAATGACTTAGTAAATCACCCTGACATATTTAAAATATTTGACTTCACGTGTAAGAATATTATCAGATCCAAATGCTTCGGACAAGAGTCGTCAAACAGACAGTAAATGAAACAGAGTCGTTTCTAGACCGACGACTATAATCATAAATCCTCGCGACTGACTGATACCTCGGTACATCAAATAAATAATGTCCGTGTATTTTAAAACTGAGTGTCTTCTTAAATGTTTTATGTCTATATGTTTATATATATTATAACGATGTTTTGTCACAAACAATAAATTATTTGTGTCGTCCTATATACCTTTTGTGTTGTCCCATTTACACCTTGACAACTTTGACATATTAACTAAAGACGAGCTCTCTCTTAAGATTCGAATCTGAAGTTTTTAGTATAAATAAGTAATCAACGATGAAACTTAAGAATTGAGTGATACGACGAATATGACAAATAAATTAAAATTAAAACGGGCTCGAGCATAAGATCTGGCCGGTGACTCTACCTCCACGAGGTCCCCGCTGGGCAACGTGCATCGCATCTTCACTCAAAGTCTTGAGTGGACATGGGATGTACGGCTAAATGAGTCACCTCCCTATAGGGAGAGCCAACTCGCTCTGAGATCTAAAATCTATCTCGAGCGGGGTTTTTCCGAGTCGGTCTCCTTGGCTCTGCGTTTGCGCTGGAGGATGGTATACCTGCGGATATGGTCGAAAGACCGAGGTACCGCAGTACTACGACCATCTGTAGTACTAACCAACATTCACTGTCCCTTTGGGCCGGGCCTTTAAGGTGTACCCTCATAAGCCAATCCACGGTGCTCGTGGAGCTCGAGGGAGCCAAGTGCCACACCCACGTCCAAGTCGTAAGGTCTGGAAACGTCGTGTATCTCGCACGTGGCGATGCACAGGCGGCTAACGGGTGACTGGCTAACCGGTCTGGGAATGATTATTGCATTGGATGGTGTACAGTCTGTATGCTGGTATTATGCTGATGTGCTGGTGCTCTGCACTAGCATATCAGCTATTTTATTTTTTTACTAACATATGAGTCTGGTGGGGGAGGCTATCCGTGCTCAGAATAAAAGTAATGCGTGCGCTGTTTTGTTTTATGTGCTTATATGAAAAGCAATGCGCATAAAATTTTTCTTGATGCTTATTGTGAGTAATGCGCACGTGACTTCACGTAATTTTCTTCTGCCATTTATTAAGCAATGCGCACGCTTAGTGCACAATAACAAGTATATCTCGCTTAAAAGCAATGCGCATAAAGAATTTGGTTTTCACTGTGCTAATCTTAAGCAATGCGCACGCTTTTATTTTCAAAAGCAATGCGCACACTTTCCGCATGATGTCGGAAAGCAATGCGCACGGCTTTGAGCCTTAAAGCAATGCGTACGACAAATTATGCTAATAGAAAAGCAATGCGTACGGGTTTCTCCTCCGTCATTCTCTGTGTATTATAAACTTAAGAAGCGTAAGATCTAAGGGTCGGCTGCGGATTGTGCATTAATCTGTTAAATTTTCAAAATCCCAGACCAAAACAAATAAAGTAAAAATGAGCGCTACTGAAAAACAAACGCTACCCCAGGGAGATTGTAATTCTCCAGTCGATTCCGATCGGGTGCAAGCCCCGGTGGTCGGCTCTGGTTCCGAGGATTCTGGGGGGAACCACAATAGCGCAAAGGAAGCAGCTGTCGTTCTGAAAAGAATACAGCAGAATATGGACACGGAGAACAAGCCTTTTGTGACAGCAAGAAAGCGTAAAAGGGTCACTCCTCTGGAGATAGACCTAACCTACGAACACAAAGCAATAGACGAATTTAATGCTCTTGCCGAAGATTTACTAGAAAATCTTCAAAAGTTAAGGCAATCAAACAAATTTACTAAGAGCGTTGATGATGTCGTCAAAGATATGCTCATAAAAGCGCAAGGCGTAATAAGTAAATTAGCCTTGGAAAATGGCATTATGAAAGGCAGATTAAGTGCTACTGAAACCAAAAAGGAAAGCCCAGCACTATACAGCGAGGTTGCTAGGCAGACCATACCGCCGATTAAGACTGCAGCAATAAATAAGGATAGAGTACCAATCAAACGGTACTCAATAGCTATTAAATCCAAAAATGGAAAAGATGACGCAGACGTCATCGAAAAGAAGATCAAATCGGCCATAAACCCAGCAAAAGAAAATTTAAAGATTAAAGGTCTAAGGAAGACAAAATCTGGGTTCGTTGTAATTGAGACTGAAAGTGAGTCAGACCTAGCCAAACTGCAAAGCCATCCGAAGCTTAAAGAAAATAACCTCGAATCTTCTGCGCTTAGAAAGAGGTTGCCTAGAATAATTATATATGATGTTCCAACAAACATCAAAGAAGATGAATTAATTAATATTATAAAAGAGCAAAATAATTCGTCGTTTCTTAGCATCGACGATTCCGCAGAAAAAGAGTTTAAAGTATTATTCAAAACAGGCAAACGGGACAAGAGCAACGTGCACGTTGTCTGTATTGCCCCAGCTGCCATAAGAAATATTCTTGTAGGTCAGCGTCTTTTCATAGGCTGGCAAAGCTGCAAAGTTGCAGATTTTCAAGCGGTAAGTCGGTGCTATAAGTGCCAAATGTATGGTCACGTGTCCAAATACTGCAAACATGAAAAAGAAGTTTGTGGTAAATGTGGCTCTGAGGAACACGTTATAGCCAATTGTAAGAGCAAAGAACGTAGCTGCATCCCATGCTTAAAGGCCAAGAAGCCATGTAAGCATACAATGGATAATAGCTGTCCATTATACAAAGCAGCTCTAGAACGCTTGATAAACAACACGGACTATGGATAAAACCATTATACTGCAATCCAATATTGGACGAAGTAGATTAGCTACTGATGAATTAATGACTAGAGCACATGAGGTTAAAGCAGCCATAATCTTAGCACAGGAACCTTATCAACATACAAATGCTATTGTTGGTATGGGGAGATACTCCAATCAGATATTTGTTGGATCCTCCAATAAAGAAATGCCGTGGGCATGCGTTGTAATACTGAACAATGATTACACCGGCACACTTCTCAAGGCAGTCAGCACGACCCATTGCGTCTGTGTGCATATCTCAGGTCCTGGCGGTGATTTTTATGTTGTCTCTCTCTATTGTCAGTATTCGCATGACATAGACATATATCTGAACCAACTTGGAAAAGTCCTAGACGTCACGAGAGGAAAGCACATTATTATAGCGTCAGATGTTAATGCTACCTCTCCTACATGGAGCTCCAGAGTGATGATTAGCGACGAAAGAGGACTACAAGTTGAGGACTTTGTATTTTCACACGATCTAATATGCATTAATAAACTACATGAGAGATGTACCTATAAGAAAGGTGAAAGGGACATCGATATTACAATGTGTGATATACAAGGTCTTGCGAGTGTCTCCAACTGGTCGGTCACTGATAACTGGATAAGTAGCGACCATGAAGTTATAGCTATTGAATTGGGAAGCTCTGCCCAGCTACCTAGACTTAAACGGCCTAGGTATAACATCAAATATGCAAACTGGGAAAAATTTATTCAGTTATTAGATCAATCGTTTGTGTCTCTTTACGAAAGACCGATTCGAAACTGTGCTGATGTCAACAATTACGCAAACGATATAGTTGACGAGATTACAAGAGCTGCTAATAAAACAATCCCTAAAAAGAAGATGTTCCAGAAGTCGGTCCCTTGGTGGACTAACGAACTCTCTGGCTATAAGAAAAATGTGTACAAACTACGTAAGATATATCAAGCGGAGCCTGATCTACTCCGCAGAGATATTAAAAGACGTAGATATCTACTTGAAAGAAAGAAGTACACAAGAAACATAAATAAAATCCGATCGGAAAGCTGGAGAAACTTTGTTGAGTTAAATAGCAGGAGGAATGCTTATGGGTTTGTATATAAGATTTCGAAGGAGAAGATTCTCCCGAAACAAATCATAAATTCATTAAATGATAGTGCTGGCAATTTTACCACTGACTGGGAGTCTACGGCTCGAGCACTACTCGATGGTCTGTTTGGTAATGAAAATTCACCCCAAACGACATCGAACATACTGTATACATCCACTTCCAATGATGTCCCTGCATGGTCTATGATAGAAATAATAACATCTATAAAGAAAATGAAAAATGGCAAAGCCCCGGGTCTAGACTATGTGGAAGTTGAAATGGTAAAAAGTGTGATAAAGTCGAAATATCTATTGGTTTTGTTAAAATTATTTAATTCGACATTACAGTATGGCTCGTTTCCGGACTCCTGGAAAGTAGGTGAGGTGAGGACACTCCTTAAATCCAGTGGAAAGGATCCTTCCCTGGTGAAGTCATACAGACCTATATGTCTTCTTCCTATTCTCAGCAAGGTTCTTGAAAGACTGATTGGTTATAGATTGTCAAATTGTATTTCACATGGAGAGTACGCCTCCGATAGACAATTTGGCTTTAAAAAAGGTAGGGGTACTGAAGATGCCATATCAGAGCTCAAAACTTTGATAGACAACTATGAAAAGAAATTAATATATGGCATTCTATTTGATATCACTGGAGCATTTGATAATCTCCAGTGGTCGAAAATCTTAGAGGAGCTCCGAAAAAGAGACTGCCCCACAAACATCTATAGACTGATAGAGTCTTACCTTTCAAATAGAAAAGTATCTGTAACCGACAACTTTCAAGTAGTTCGTAAGAACCTAAATAAAGGATGTCCGCAAGGTTCAATATTAGGACCGGACTTCTGGAACATATGTATGGACTCGCTATTAATGCGTCTTACGCATAGCGGAGGGAAAGTAGTGGCATACGCTGACGACTTAATTCTGGTAGTCGGAGGAGACTCCAGAAGAGAGGTTGAATCTGAGGCGCAAAAGTACACTGACATCATTGTCAAATGGTGTCAAGAACAAAATCTTGAACTTTCGAAATCCAAAACAGAGCTTATCTTACTTAAAGATAAAGGCAGTCGACTTGACTGCGGTAAGAAAGCTGTCTCATATAAAGATTTAACAATGAAGAAACTGATTTCGAAAGGGTCCATCTCTGGCTCAATAAGACATACTGGCAAAGGAGGGATTAGACCTCCCTGTATAAAAATACTAAATAAAGGCATTAAATACTCCGAAAAAGTAACATATTTGGGAATAACCATCAGTCAAGGATTCAGTATTAATGTGCACTTTCGTACAGTAAACAAAAAGATACGAGCGTTCTATAACCGTATACGAATGATTGCACAGAGTACCTGGGGTCTGAATCACTTGACACTCGACACTCTTTATGATGGTGTGTTCATACCAACAATTATGTATGGAGTATCTGCCTGGGGAGATTTGATTGATACACAGAAACATCACCACGAGTTAGAAAAAGTCCAAAGATTTCCCCTGCTAAGAACTAGCAGGGCTTACAACACGTGCTCTACAAAGGCACTACAGGTAATTTGCGGCAAATTACCATTAGAACTTGTGGTGATGGAAAAACTGTTTAAACGCCGATTAAATAAAGGCGAGTCCTTCCAAATAAACGACATAACTTATGATGAAAACTGCGACAAAGAGAGCGCAGTGGCCAGTATAAAAGATGTCTTATACAAAAAGTGGCAAGATAAATGGACAGCCTCGGACGTCGGTGAAGTAACTAAAAAGTACTTTCCTGATGTACGGCAGAGGATGACGTACTCTTGGATAAATCTAAATTATTATAACGTGCAATTTTTAAGTGGACATGGTGACTTTAATTACTCACTTCACAAAAGAAATCTGTCTGACACAGATAAATGTTCCTGCGGGCAGATTGAGACTCCGGGCCATGTTCTCTTCGAGTGTCCATTATACGACACAGAAAGAACAGAAATCAAAGAACACTTAATTACAAAGAAAGGTTCTTGGCCTGTGTGTGAAAATGACTTAGTAAATCACCCTGACATATTTAAAATATTTGACTTCACGTGTAAGAATATTATCAGATCCAAATGCTTCGGACAAGAGTCGTCAAACAGACAGTAAATGAAACAGAGTCGTTTCTAGACCGACGACTATAATCATAAATCCTCGCGACTGACTGATACCTCGGTACATCAAATAAATAATGTCCGTGTATTTTAAAACTGAGTGTCTTCTTAAATGTTTTATGTCTATATGTTTATATATATTATAACGATGTTTTGTCACAAACAATAAATTATTTGTGTCGTCCTATATACTTTTTGTGTTGTCCCATTTACACCTTGACAACTTTGACATATAAACTAAAGACGAGCTCTCTCTTAAGATTCGAATCTGAAGTTTTTAGTATAAATAAGTAACAACGATGAAACTTAAGAATTGAGTGATATGACGAATATGACAATTAAAAAAAAAAAAAAAAATTAAAATTAAAACGGGCTCGAGCATAAGATCTGGCCGGTGACTCTACCTCCACGAGGTCCCCGCTGGGCAACGTGCATCGCATCTTCACTCAAAGTCTTGAGTGGACATGGGATGTACGGCTAAATGAGTCACCTCCCTATAGGGAGAGCCAACTCGCTCTGAGATCTAAAATCTATCTCGAGCGGGGTTTTTCCGAGTCGGTCTCCTTGGCTCTGCGTTTGCGCTGGAGGATGGTATACCTGCGGATATGGTCGAAAGACCGAGGTACCGCAGTACTACGACCATCTGTAGTACTAACCAACATTCACTGTACCTTTGGGCTTTGCACTTTCGTACAGTAAACAATAAGATACGAGCGTTTTATAACCGTATACGAATGATTGCACAGAGTACCTGGGGTCTGAATCACTTGACACTCGACACTCTTTATGATGGTGTGTTCATACCAACAATTATGTATGGAGTATCTGCCTGGGGAGATCTGATTGATACACAGAAACATCACCACGAGTTAGAAAAAGTTCAAAGATTTCCCCTGCTAAGAACTAGCAGGGCTTACAACACGTGCTCTACAAAGGCACTACAGGTAATTTGCGGCAAATTACCATTAGAACTTGTGGTGATGGAAAAACTGCTTAAACGCCGATTAAATAAAGGCGAGTCCTTCCAAATAAACGACATAACTTACGATGAAAATTGCGACAAAGAGAACGCAGTGGCCAGTATAAAAGATGTCTTATACGAAAAGTGGCAAGATAAATGGACAGCCTCGGACGTCGGTGAAGTAACTAAAAAGTACTTTCCTGATGTACGGCAGAGGATGACGTACTCTTGGATAAATCTAAATTATTACAACGTGCAATTTTTAAGTGGACATGGTGATTTTAATTACTCACTCCACAAAAGAAATCTGTCTGACACAGATAAATGTTTCTGCGGGCAGATTGAGACTCCGGGCCATGTTCTCTTCGAGTGTCCATTATACGACACAGAAAGGACAGAAATCAAAGAACACTTAATTACAAAGAAAGGTTCTTGGCCTGTGTGTGAAAATGACTTAATAAATCACCCTGACATATTTAAAATCTTTGACTTCACGTGTAAGAATATTATCAGATCCAAATGCTTCGGACAAGAGTCGTCAAACAGACAGTAAATGAAACAGAGTCGTTTCTAGACCGACGACTGTTATCATAAATCCTCGCGACTGACTGATACCTCGGTACATCAAATAAATAATGTCCGTGTATTTTAAAACTGAGTGTCTTCTTAAATGTTTTATGTCTATATGTTTATATATATTATAACGATGTTTGGTTACAAACAATAAATTATTTGTGTCGTCCTATATACCTTTTGTGTTGTCCTATTTACACCTTGACAACTTTGACATATTAACTAAAGACGAGCTCTCTCTTAAGATTCGAATCTGAAGTTTTTAGTACAAATAAGTAATAACGATGAAACTTAAGAATTTGAGTGATATGACGACGAATATGACAATTAAATAAAATTAAAATGGGCTCGAGCATAAGATCTGGCCGGTGACTCTACCTCCACGAGGTCCCCGCTGGGCAACGTGCATCGCATCTTCACTTAAAGTCTTGAGTGGACATGGGATGTACGGCTAAATGAGTCACCTCCCTATAGGGAGAGCCAACTCGCTCTGAGATCTAAAATCTATCTCGAGCGGGGTTTTTCCGAGTCGGTCTCCTTGACTCTGTGTTTGCGCTGGAGGAGGGTATACCTGCGGATATGGTCGAAAGACCGAGGTACCGCAGTACTACGACCATCTGTAGTACTAACCAACATTCACTGTCCCTTTGGGCCGGGCCTTTAAGGTGTACCCTCATAAGCCAATCCACGGTGCTCGTGGAGCTCGAGGGAGCCAAGTGCCACACCCACGTCCAAGTCGTAAGGTCTGGAAACGTCGTGTATCTCGCACGTGGCGATGCACAGGCGGCTAACGGGTGACTGGCTAACCGGTCTGGGAATGAATATTGCATTGGATGGTGTACAGTCTGTATGCTGGTATTATGCTGATGTGCTGGTGCTCTGCACTAGCATATCAGCTATTTTATTTTTTTACTAACATATGAGTCTGGTGGGGGAGGCTATCCGTGCTCAGAATAAAAGTAATGCGTGCGCTGTTTTGTTTTATGTGCTTACATGAAAAGCAATGCGCATGAAATTTTCGTGATGCTTATTGTGAGTAATGCGCACGTGACTTCACGTAATTTTTTCTGCCATTTATTAAGCAATGCGCACGCTTAGTGCACAATAACAAGTATACCTCGCTTAAAAGCAATGCGCATAAAGAATTTGGATTTCACTGTGCTAATCTTAAGCAATGCGCACGCTTTTATTTTCAAAAAAGCAATGCGCACACTTTCCGCATGATGTCGGAAAGCAATGCGCACGGCTTTGAGCCTTAAAGCAATGCGTACGACAAATTATGCTAATAGAAAAGCAATGCGTACGGGTTTCTCCTCCGTCATTCTCTGTGTATTATAAACTTAAGAAGCGTAAGATCTAAGGGTCGGCTGCGGATTGTGCATTAATCTGTTAATTTTTCAAAATCCCAGACCAAAACAAATAAATTAAAATGAGCGCTAATGAAAAACAAACGCTACCCCAGGGAGATTGTAATTCTCCAGTCGATTCCGATCGGGTGCAAGCCCCGGTGGTCGGCTCTGGTTCCGAGGATTCTGGGGGGAACCACAATAGCGCAAAGGAAGCAGCTGTCGTTCTGAAAAGAATTCAGCAGAATATGGACACGGAGAACAAGCCTTTTGTGACAGCAAGAAAGCGTAAAAGGGTCACTCCTCTGGAGATAGACCTAACCTACGAACACAAAGCAATAGACGAATTTAATGCTCTTGCCGAAGATTTACTAGAAAATCTTCAAAAGTTAAGGCAATCAAACAAATTTACTAAGAGCGTTGATGATGTCGTCAAAGACATGCTCATAAAAGCGCAAGGCGTAATTAGTAAATTAGCCTTGGAAAATGGCATTATGAAAGGCAGATTAAGTGCTACTGAAACCGAAAAGGAAAGTCCAGTTCTATACAGCGAGGTTGCTAGGCAGACCATTCCGCCGATTAAGACTGCATCTCATAAATAAGGATCGAGTACCAATCAAACGGTACTCAATAGCTATTAAATCCAAAAATGGAAAGATGACGCAGACGTCATCGAAAAGAAGATCAAATCGGCCATAAACCCAGCAAAAGAAAATTTAAAGATTAAAGGTCTAAGGAAGACAAATCTGGGTTCGTTGTAATTGAGACTGAAAGTGAGTCAGACCTAGCCAAACTGCAAAGCCATCCGAAGCTTAAAGAAAATAACCTCGAATCTTCTGCGCTTAGAAAGAGGTTGCCTAGAATAATTATATATGATGTTCCAACAAACATCAAAGAAGATGAATTAATTAATATTATAAAAGAGCAAAATAATTCGTCGTTTCTTAGCATCGACGATTCCGCAGAAAAAGAGTTTAAAGTTTTATTCAAAACAGGCAAACGGGACAAGAGCAACGTGCACGTTGTCTGTATTGCCCCAGCTGCCATAAGAAATATTCTTGTAGGCCAGCGTCTTTTCATAGGCTGGCAAAGCTGCAAAGTTGCAGATTTTCAAGCGGTGAGTCGATGCTACAAGTGCCAAATGTACTGGTCATGTGTCCAAATACTGTCAAATATGAAAAAGAAGTATGCGGTAAATGTGGCTCTAGAGGATCACGTTATTGCGAATTGTAAGAGCAAAGAACGTAGCTGCATCCCATGCTTAAAGGCCAAGAAGCCATGTAAGCATACAATGGATAATAGCTGTCCATTATACAAAGCAGCTCTAGAACGCTTGATAATAACACGGACTATGGATAAAACCATTATATTACAATCTAACATTGGACGAAGTAGATTAGCTACTGATGAATTAATGACTAGAGCACATGAGGTTAAAGCAGCCATAATCTTAGCACAGGAACCTTATCAACATACAAATGCTATTGTTGGTATGGGGAGATACTCCAATCAGATATTTGTTGGATCCTCCAATAAAGAAATGCCGTGGGCATGCGTTGTAATACTGAACAATGATTACACCGGCACACTTCTCAAGGCAGTCAGCACGACCCATTGTGTCTGTGTGCATATCTCAGGTCCTGGCGGTGATTTTTATGTTGTGTCTCTCTATTGTCAGTATTCGCATGACATAGACATATATCTGAACCAACTTGGAAAAGTCCTAGACGTCACGAGAGGAAAGCACATTATTATAGCGTCAGATGTTAATGCTACCTCTCCTACATGGAGCTCCAGAGTGATGACTAGCGACGAAAGAGGACTACAAGTTGAGGACTTTGTATTTTCACACGATCTAATATGCATTAATAAATTACATGAGAGATGTACCTATAAGAAAGGTGAAAGGGACATCGATATTACAATGTGTGATATACAAGGTCTTGCGAGTGTCTCCAACTGGTCGGTCACTGATAACTGGATAAGTAGCGACCATGAAGTTATAGCAATTGAATTGGGAAGCTCTGCCCAGCTACCTAGACTTAAACGGCCTAGGTATAACATCAAATATGCAAACTGGGAAAAATTTATTCAGTTATTAGATCAATCATCTGTGTCTCTATACGAAAGACCGATTCGAAACTGTGCTGATGTCAACAATTACGCAAACGATATAGTTGACGAGATTACAAGAGCTGCAAATAAAACAATCCCTAAAAAGAAGATGTTCCAGAAGTCGGTCCCTTGGTGGACTAACGAACTCTCTGGCTATAAGAAAAATGTGTACAAACTACGTAAGATATATCAAGCGGAGCCTGATCTACTCCGCAGAGATATTAAAAGACGTAGATATCTACTTGAAAGAAAGAAGTACACAAGAAACATAAATAAAATCCGATCGGAAAGCTGGAGAAACTTTGTTGAGTTAAATAGCGGGAGGAATGCTTATGGGTTTGTATATAAGATTTCGAAGGAGAAGATTCTCCCGAAACAAATTATAAATTCCTTAAATGATAGTGCTGGCAATTTTACCACTGACTGGGAGTCTACGGCTCGAGCACTACTCGATGGTCTGTTTGGTGATGAAAATTCACCCCAAACGACATCGAACATACTGTATACATCCACTTCCAATGATGTCTCTGCATGGTCTACGATAGAAATAATAACAGCTATAAAGAAAATGAAAAATGGCAAAGCCCCAGGTCTAGACTATGTGGAAGTTGAAATGGTAAAAAGTGTGATAAAGTCGAAATATCTATTGGTTTTGTTAAAATTATTTAATTCGACATTACAGTATGGCTCGTTTCCGGACTCCTGGAAAGTAGGTGAGGTGAGGACACTCCTTAAATCCAGTGGAAAGGATCCTTCCCTGGTGAAGTCATACAGACCTATATGTCTTCTTCCTATTCTCAGCAAGGTTCTTGAAAGACTGATTGGTTATAGATTGTCGAATTGTATTTCACATGGAGAGTACGCCTCTGATAGACAATTTGGCTTTAAAAAAGGTAGGGGTACTGAAGATGCCATATCAGAGCTCAAAACTCTGATAAACAACTATGAAAAGAAATTAATATATGGCATTCTATTTGATATCACTGGAGCATTTGACAATCTCCAGTGGTCGAAAATCTTAGAGGAGCTCCGAAAGAGAGACTGCCCCACAAACATCTATAGACTGATAGAGTCTTACCTTTCAAATAGAAAAGTATCTGTAACCGACAACTTTCAAGTAGTTCGTAAGAACCTAAATAAAGGATGTCCGCAAGGTTCAATATTAGGACCGGACTTCTGGAACATATGTATGGACTCGCTATTAATGCGTCTTACGCATAGCGGAGGGAAAGTAGTGGCATACGCTGACGACTTAATTACTGGTAGTCGGAGGAGACTCCAGAAGAGAAGTTGAATCTGAGGCGCAAAAGTACACTGACATCATTGTCAAATGGTGTCAAGAACAAAATCTTGAACTTTCGAAATCCAAAACAGAGCTTATCTTACTTAAAGATAAAGGCAGTCGACTTGACTGCGGTAAGAAAGCTGTCTCATATAAAGACTTAACAATGAAGAAACTGATTTCGAAAGGGTCCATCTCTGGCTCAATAAGACATACTGGCAAAGGAGGGATTAGACCTCCCTGTATAAAAATACTAAACAAAGGCATTAAATACTCCGAAAAAGTAACATATTTGGGAATAACCATCAGTCAAGGATTCAGTATTAATGTGCACTTTCGTACAGTAAACAATAAGATACGAGCGTTTTATAACCGTATACGAATGATTGCACAGAGTACCTGGGGTCTGAATCACTTGACACTCGACACTCTTTATGATGGTGTGTTCATACCAACAATTATGTATGGAGTATCTGCCTGGGGAGATTTGATTGATACACAGAAACATCACCACGAGTTAGAAAAAGTTCAAAGATTTCCCCTGCTAAGAACTAGCAGGGCTTACAACACGTGCTCTACAAAGGCACTACAGGTAATTTGCGGCAAATTACCATTAGAACTTGTGGTGATGGAAAAACTGTTTAAACGCCGATTAAATAAAGGCGAGTCCTTCCAAATAAATGACATAACTTACGATGAAAACTGCGACAAAGAGATCGCAGTGGCCAGTATAAAAGATGTCTTATACGAAAAGTGGCAAGATAAATGGACAGCCTCGGACGTCGGTGAAGTAACTAAAAAGTACTTTCCTGATGTACGGCAGAGGATGACGTACTCTTGGATAAATCTAAATTATTATAACGTGCAATTTTTAAGTGGACATGGTGATTTTAATTACTCACTTCACAAAAGAAATCTGTCTGACACAGATAAATGTTTCTGCGGGCAGATTGAGACTCCGGGCCATGTTCTCTTCGAGTGTCCATTATACGACACAGAAAGAACAGAAATCAAAGAACACTTAATTACAAAGAAAGGTTCTTGGCCTGTGTGTGAAAATGACTTAATAAATCACCCTGACATATTTAAAATCTTTGACTTCACGTGTAAGAATATTATCAGATCCAAATGCTTCGGACAAGAGTCGTCAAACAGACAGTAAATGAAACAGAGTCGTTTCTAGACCGACGACTGTAATCATAAATCCTCGCGACTGACTGATACCTCGGTACATCAAATAAATAATGTCCGTGTATTTTAAAACTGAGTGTCTTCTTAAATGTTTTATGTCTATATGTTTATATATATTATAACGATGTTTTGTCACAAACAATAAATTATTTGTGTCGTCCTATATACCTTTTGTGTTGTCCTATTTACACCTTGACAACTTTGACATATTAACTAAAGACGAGCTCTCTCTTAAGATTCGAATCTGAAGTTTTTAGTATAAATAAGTAACAACGATGAAACTTAAGAATTGAGTGATATGACGACGAATTGACAATTAAATTAAAATTAAAATGGGCTCGAGCATAAGATCTGGCCGGTGACTCTACCTCCACGAGGTCCCCGCTGGGCAACGTGCATCGCATCTTCACTCAAAGTCTTGAGTGGACATGGGATGTACGGCTAAATGAGTCACCTCCCTATAGGGAGAGCCAACTCGCTCTGAGATCTAAAATCTATCTCGAGCGGGGTTTTTCCGAGTCGGTCTCCTTGGCTCTGTGTTTGCGCTGGAGGAGGGTATACCTGCGGATATGGTCGAAAGACCGAGGTACCGCAGTACTACGACCATCTGTAGTACTAACCAACATTCACTGTCCCTTTGGGCAGGGCCTTTAAGGTGTACCCTCATAAGCCAATCCACGGTGCTCGTGGAGCTCGAGGGAGCCAAGTGCCACACCCACGTCCAAGTCGTAAGGTCTGGAAACGTCGTGTATCTCGCACGTGGCGATGCACAGACGGCTAACGGGTGACTGGCTAACCGGTCTGGGAATGAATATTGCATTGGATGGTGTACAGTCTGTATGCTGGTATTACGCTGATGTGCTGGTGCTCTGCACTAGTATATCAGCTATTTTATTTTTTACTAACATATGAGTCTGGTGGGGGAGGCTATCCGTGCTCAGAATAAAAGTAATGCGTGCGCTGTTTTGTTTTATGTGCTTATATGAAAAGCAATGCGCATGAAATTTTCTTGATGCTTATTGTGAGTAATGCGCACGTGACTTCACGTAATTTTTCTGCCGCTTATTAAGCAATGCGCACGAACAGTGTACATTTAAAAGTATATGTCACTTAAAAAGCAATGCGCATAAAAATTATTTTCACTGTGCTTATCTTAAGCAATGCGCACGCTTTTCACTTCATTTTAGAGCAATGCGCACGCTTTCCGCATTGCGTTGAAAGCAATGCGCACGGCTTTGAGTCTTAAAGCAATGCGTACGACAAATTATGCTAATAGAAAAGCAATGCGCACGGGTTTCTCCTCTGTCATTCTCTGTGTATCTAAACTTAAGAAGCGTGAGACCTAAGGTTTGGCTGCGGGTTGTGCATTATTCCGTTGGTTTTTCAAATCCCAGACCAAAACAAAATAAATTACATAATGAGCGCTAATGAAAAACATACGCTACCCCAGGGAGATTGTAATTCTCCAGTCGATTCCGATCGGGTGCAAGCCCCGGTGGTCGGCTCTGGTTCCGAGGATTCTGGGGGGAACCACAATAGCGCAATGGAGGCAGCTGGTCGTTCTGAAAAGAAATACAGCAGAATTGGACACGAAAATAAGCCTAATGTACTGCTAGGAAAGCGAAAAAGGGTCACTCCTATGGAGATAGACCTTACTTACGAACATAAGGCTATAGAAGAATTCGATCAACTTGCTGAAGACTTATTGGAAAATCTTCAAAAGTTAAGGCAATCTAATAAGTTCACAAAAGCGTTGAGGATGTCGTAAAAGACATGCTTATAAAAGCGCAAAGTGTTATCAGCAAACTGGCCTTGGAAATGGAATATGAAAGGCAGACTAAGTGTCGCTGAAGAAAACCAAAAAGTCCAGTACTATACAGCGAGGTTGCTAGGCAGACAATTCCGCCGATTAAACTGCATCTCTAAATAAGGATCGAGTGCCGATAAAAAGGCTACTCAATCGCAATTAAATCTAAAAATGATAAAGATGATGCAGACACTATCGAAAAGAAAATTAAGTCGGCCATAAACCCAGGCAAAAGAAAATTTAAAGATTAAAGGTCTAAGGAAGACAAAATCTGGGTTCGTTGTAATTGAGACTGAAAGTGAGTCAGACCTAGCCAAACTGCAAAGCCATCCGAAGCTTAAAGAAAATAACCTCGAATCTTCTGCGCTTAGAAAGAGGTTGCCTAGAATAATTATATATGATGTTCCAACAAACATCAAAGAAGATGAATTAATTAATATTATAAAAGAGCAAAATAATTCGTCGTTTCTTAGCATCGACGATTCCGCAGAAAAAGAGTTTAAAGTTTATTCAAAACAGGCAAACGGGACAAGAGCAACGTGCACGTTGTCTGTATTGCCCCAGCTGCCCCATAAGAAATATTCTGTAGGTCAGCGTCTTTTCATAGGCTGGCAAGCTGCCAAAGTTGCAGATTTTCAAGCGGTAAGTCGGTGCTCTAAGTGCCAAATGTATGGTCACGGTGTCCAAATCTGCAAACATGAAAAGAAGTTTGCGGTAAATGTGGTTCAGAGGATCACGTTATTGCGAATTGTAAGAGCAAAGAACGTAGCTGCATCCCATGCTTAAAGGCCAAGAAGCCATGTAAGCATACAATGGATAATAGCTGTCCATTATACAAAGCAGCTCTAGAACGCTTAATTAATAACACGGACTATGGATAAAACCATTATATTACAATCTAACATTGGACGAAGTAGATTAGCTACTGATGAACTAATGACTAGAGCACATGAGGTTAAAGCAGCCATAATCTTAGCACAGGAACCTTATCAACATACAAATGCTATTGTTGGTATGGGGAGATACTCCAATCAGATATTTGTTGGATCCTCCAATAAAGAAATGCCGTGGGCATGCGTTGTAATACTGAACAATGATTACACCGGCACACTTCTCAAGGCAGTCAGTACGACCCACTGTGTCTGTGTGCATATCTCAGGTCCTGGTGGTGATTTTTATGTTGTGTCTCTCTATTGTCAGTATTCGCATGACATAGACATATATCTGAACCAACTTGGAAAAGTCCTAGACGTCACGAGAGGAAAGCACATTATTATAGCGTCAGATGTAAATGCTACCTCTCCTACATGGAGCTCCAGAGTGATGACTAGCGACTGAAAGAGGACTACAAGTTGAGGACTTTGTATTTTCACACGATCTAATATGCATTAATAAATTACATGAGAGATGTACCTATAAGAAAGGTGAAAGGGACATCGATATTACAATGTGTGATATACAAGGTCTTGCGAGTGTCTCCAACTGGTCGGTCACTGATAACTGGATAAGTAGCGACCATGAAGTTATAGCAATTGAATTGGGAAGCTCTGCCCAGCTACCTAGACTTAAACGGCCTAGGTATAACATCAAATATGCAAACTGGGAAAAATTTATTCAGTTATTAGATCAATCATCTGTGTCTCTATACGAAAGACCGATTCGAAACTGTGCTGATGTCAACAATTACGCAAACGATATAGTTGACGAGATTACAAGAGCTGCAAATAAAACAATCCCTAAAAAGAAGATGTTCCAGAAGTCGGTCCCTTGGTGGACTAACGAACTCTCTGGCTATAAGAAAAATGTGTACAAACTACGTAAGATATATCAAGCGGAGCCTGATCTACTCCGCAGAGATATTAAAAGACGTAGATATCTACTTGAAAGAAAGAAGTACACAAGAAACATAAATAAAATCCGATCGGAAAGCTGGAGAAACTTTGTTGAGTTAAATAGCAGGAGGAATGCTTATGGGTTTGTATATAAGATTTCGAAGGAGAAGATTCTCCCGAAACAAATTATAAATTCCTTAAATGATAGTGCTGGCAATTTTACCACTGACTGGGAGTCTACGGCTCGAGCACTACTCGATGGTCTGTTTGGTAATGAAAATTCACCCCAAACGACATCGAACATACTGTATACATCCACTTCCAATGATGTCTCTGCATGGTCTACTGATAGAAATAATAACAGCTATAAAGAAAATGAAAAATGGCAAAGCCCCAGGTCTAGACTATGTGGAAGTTGAAATGGTAAAAAGTGTGATAAAGTCGAAATATCTATTGGTTTTGTTAAAATTATTTAATTCGACATTACAGTATGGCTCGTTTCCGGACTCCTGGAAAGTAGGTGAGGTGAGGACACTCCTTAAATCCAGTGGAAAGGATCCTTCCCTGGTGAAGTCATACAGACCTATATGTCTTCTTCCTATTCTCAGCAAGGTTCTTGAAAGACTGATTGGTTATAGATTGTCGAATTGTATTTCACATGGAGAGTACGCCTCTGATAGACAATTTGGCTTTAAAAAAGGTAGGGGTACTGAAGATGCCATATCAGAGCTCAAAACTCTGATAAACAACTATGAAAAGAAATTAATATATGGCATTCTATTTGATATCACTGGAGCATTTGACAATCTCCAGTGGTCGAAAATCTTAGAGGAGCTCCGAAAGAGAGACTGCCCCACAAACATCTATAGACTGATAGAGTCTTACCTTTCAAATAGAAAAGTATCTGTAACCGACAATTTTCAAGTAGTTCGTAAGAACCTAAATAAAGGATGTCCGCAAGGTTCAATATTAGGACCGGACTTCTGGAACATATGTATGGACTCGCTATTAATGCGTCTTACGCATAGCGGAGGGAAAGTAGTGGCATACGCTGACGACTTAATACTGGTAGTCGGAGGAGACTCCAGAAGAGAAGTTGAATCTGAGGCGCAGAAGTACACTGACATCATTGTCAAATGGTGTCAAGAACAAAATCTTGAACTTTCGAAATCCAAAACAGAGCTTATCTTACTTAAAGATAAAGGCAGTCGACTTGACTGCGGTAAGAAAGCTGTCTCATATAAAGACTTAACAATGAAGAAACTGATTTCGAAAGGGTCCATCTCTGGCTCAATAAGACATACTGGCAAAGGAGGGATTAGACCTCCCTGTATAAAAATACTAAACAAAGGCATTAAATACTCCGAAAAAGTAACATATTTGGGAATAACCATCAGTCAAGGATTCAGTATTAATGTGCACTTTCGTACAGTAAACAATAAGATACGAGCGTTTTATAACCGTATACGAATGATTGCACAGAGTACCTGGGGTCTGAATCACTTGACACTCGACACTCTTTATGATGGTGTGTTCATACCAACAATTATGTATGGAGTATCTGCCTGGGGAGATTTGATTGATACACAGAAACATCACCACGAGTTAGAAAAAGTTCAAAGATTTCCCCTGCTAAGAACTAGCAGGGCTTACAACACGTGCTCTACAAAGGCACTACAGGTAATTTGCGGCAAATTACCATTAGAACTTGTGGTGATGGAAAAACTGCTTAAACGCCGATTAAATAAAGGCGAGTCCTTCCAAATTAATGACATAATTTATGATGAAAATTGCGACAAAGAGATCGCAGTGGCCAGTATAAAAGATGTCTTATACGAAAAGTGGCAAGATAAATGGACAGCCTCGGACGTCGGTGAAGTCACTAAGAAGTACTTTCCTGATGTACGGCAGAGGATGACGTACTCTTGGATAAATCTAAATTATTATAACGTGCAATTTTTAAGTGGACATGGTGATTTTAATTACTCACTTCACAAAAGAAAGCTGTCTGACACAGATAAATGTTTCTGCGGGCAGATTGAGACTCCGGGCCATGTTCTCTTCGAGTGTCCATTATACGACACAGAAAGAACAGAAATCAAAGAACAGTTAATTACAAAGAAAGGTTCTTGGCCTGTGTGTGAAAATGACTTAATAAATCACCCTGACATATTTACAATCTTTGACTTCACGTGTAAGAATATTATCAGATCCAAATGCTTCGGACAAGAGTCGTCAAACAGACAGTAAATGAAACAGAGTCGTTTCTAGACCGACGACTGTAATCATAAATCCTCGCGACTGACTGATACCTCGGAACATCAAATAAATAATGTCCGTGTATTTTAAAACTGAGTGTCTTCTTAAATGTTTTATGTCTATATGTTTATATATATTATAACGATGTTTTGTCACAAACAATAAATTATTTGTGTCGTCCTATATACCTTTTGTGTTGTCCTATTTACACCTTGACAACTTTGACATATTAACTAAAGACGAGCTCTCTCTTAAGATTCGAATCTGAAGTTTTTAGTATAAATAAGTAACAACGATGAAACTTAAGAATTGAGTGATATGACGACGAATATGACAATTAAATTAAAATTAAAATGGGCTCGAGCATAAGATCTGGCCGGTGACTCTACCTCCACGAGGTCCCCGCTGGGCAACGTGCATCGCATCTTCACTCAAAGTCTTGAGTGGACATGGGATGTACGGCTAAATGAGTCACCTCCCTATAGGGAGAGCCAACTCGCTCTGAGATCTAAAATCTATCTCGAGCGGGGTTTTTCCGAGTCGGTCTCCTTGGCTCTGTGTTTGCGCTGGAGGAGGGTATACCTGCGGATATGGTCGAAAGACCGAGGTACCGCAGTACTACGACCATCTGTAGTACTAACCAACATTCACTGTCCCTTTGGGCCTTTAAGGTGTACCCTCATAAGCCAATCCACGGTGCTCGTGGAGCTCGAGGGAGCCAAGTGCCACACCCACGTCCAAGTCGTAAGGTATGGAAACGTCGTGTATCTCGCACGTGGCGATGCACAGACGGCTAACGGGTGACTGGCTAACCGGTCTGGGAATGAATTTTGCATTGGATAGTGTACAGTCTGTATGCTGGTATTATGCTGATGTGCTGGTGCTCTGCACTAGCATATCAGCTATTTTATTTTTTACTAACATATGAGTCTGGTGGGGGAGGCTATCCGTGCTCAGAATAAAAGTAATGCGTGCGCTGTTTTGTTTTATGTGCTTATATGAAAAGCAATGCGCATGAAATTTTCTCGATGCTTATTGTGAGTAATGCGCACGTGACTTCACGTAATTTTTTTCTGCCATTTATTAAGCAATGCGCACGCTTAGTGCACAATAACAAGTATATTTCGCTTAAAAAGCAATGCGCATAAAAAATTTGGATTTCACTGTGCTAATCTTAAGCAATGCGCACGCTTTTATTTTCAAAAAGCAATGCGCACACTTTCCGCGTGATGTCGGAAAGCAATGCGCACGGCTTTGAGCCTTAAAGCAATGCGTACGACAAATTATGCTAATAGAAAAGCAATGCGTACGGGTTTCTCCTCCGTCATTCTCTGTGTATTATAAACTTAAGAAGCGTAAGATCTAAGGGTCGGCTGCGGATTGTGCATTAATCTGTTAATTTTTCAAAATCCCAGACCAAAACAAATAATTAAAAACAATGAGCGCTAATGAAAAACAAACGCTACCCCAGGGAGATTGTAATTCTCCAGTCGATTCCGATCGGGTGCAAGCCCCGGTGGTCGGCTCTGGTTCCGAGGATTCTGGGGGGAACCACAATAGCGCAAAGGAAGCAGCTGTCGTTCTGAAAAGAATACAGCAGAATATGGACACGGAGAACAAGCCTTTTGTGACAGCAAGAAAGCGTAAAAGGGTCACTCCTCTGGAGATAGACCTAACCTACGAACACAAAGCAATAGACGAATTTAATGCTCTTGCCGAAGATTTACTAGAAAATCTTCAAAAGTTAAGGCAATCAAACAAATTTACTAAGAGCGTTGATGATGTCGTCAAAGACATGCTCATAAAAGCGCAAGGCGTAATAAGTAAATTAGCCTTGGAAAATGGCATTATGAAAGGCAGATTAAGTGCTACTGAAACCAAAAAGGAAAGCCCAGCACTGTATAGCGAGGTTGCTAGGCAGACCATACCGCCGATTAAGACTGCAGCAATAAATAAGGATCGAGTACCAATCAAACGGTACTCAATAGCTATTAAATCCAAAAATGGAAAAGATGACGCAGACGTCATCGAAAAGAAGATCAAATCGGCCATAAACCCAGCAAAAGAAAATCTAAAGATTAAAGGTCTAAGGAAGACAAAATCTGGGTTCGTTGTAATTGAGACTGAAAGTGAGTCAGACCTAGCCAAACTGCAAAGCCATCCGAAGCTTAATGAAAATAACCTCGAATCTTCTGCGCTTAGAAAGAGGTTGCCTAGAATAATTATATATGATGTTCCAACAAACATCAAAGAAGATGAACTAATTAATATTATAAAAGAGCAAAATAATTCGTCGTTTCTTAGCATCGACGATTCCGCAGAAAAAGAGTTTAAAGTTTTATTCAAAACAGGCAAACGGGACAAGAGCAACGTGCACGTTGTCTGTATTGCCCCAGCTGCCATAAGAAATATTCTTGTAGGCCAGCGTCTTTTCATAGGCTGGCAAAGCTGCAAAGTTGCAGATTTTCAAGCGGTAAGTCGGTGCTATAAGTGCCAAATGTATGGTCACGTGTCCAAATACTGCAAACATGAAAAAGAAGTTTGTGGTAAATGTGGCTCTGAGGAACACGTTATTGCCAATTGTAAGAGCAAAGAACGTAGCTGCATCCCATGCTTAAAGGCCAAGAAGCCATGTAAGCATACAATGGATAATAGCTGTCCATTATACAAAGCAGCTCTAGAACGCTTGATAAACAACTCGGACTATGGATAAAACCATTATACTACAATCTAATATTGGACGAAGTAGATTAGCTACTGATGAATTAATGACTAGAGCTCATGAGGTTAAAGCAGCCATAATCTTAGCACAGGAACCTTATCAACATACAAATGCTATTGTTGGTATGGGGAGATACTCCAATCAGATATTTGTTGGATCCTCCAATAAAGAAATGCCGTGGGCATGCGTTGTAATACTGAACAATGATTACACCGGCACACTTCTCAAGGCAGTCAGCACGACCCATTGTGTCTGTGTGCATATCTCAGGTCCTGGCGGTGATTTTTATGTTGTGTCTCTCTATTGTCAGTATTCGCATGACATAGACATATATCTGAACCAACTTGGAAAAGTCCTAGACGTCACGAGAGGAAAGCACATTATGATAGCGTCAGATGTTAATGCTACCTCTCCTACATGGAGCTCCAGAGTGATGATTAGCGACGAAAGAGGACTACAAGTTGAGGACTTTGTATTTTCACACGATCTAATATGCATTAATAAATTACACGAGAGATGTACCTATAAGAAAGGTGAAAGGGACATCGATATTACAATGTGTGATATACAAGGTCTTGCGAGTGTCTCCAACTGGTCGGTCACTGATAACTGGATAAGTAGCGACCATGAAGTTATAGCAATTGAATTGGGAAGCTCTGCCCAGCTACCTAGACTTAAACGGCCTAGGTATAACATCAAATATGCAAACTGGGAAAAATTTATTCAGTTATTAGATCAATCATCTGTGTCTCTATACGAAAGACCGATTCGAAACTGTGCTGATGTCAACAATTACGCAAACGATATAGTTGACGAGATTACAAGAGCTGCAAATAAAACAATCCCTAAAAAGAAGATGTTCCAGAAGTCGGTCCCTTGGTGGACTAACGAACTCTCTGGCTATAAGAAAAATGTGTACAAACTACGTAAGATATATCAAGCGGAGCCTGATCTACTCCGCAGAGATATTAAAAGACGTAGATATCTACTTGAAAGAAAGAAGTACACAAGAAACATAAATAAAATCCGATCGGAAAGCTGGAGAAACTTTGTTGAGTTAAATAGCAGGAGGAATGCTTATGGGTTTGTATATAAGATTTCGAAGGAGAAGATTCTCCCGAAACAAATTATAAATTCATTAAATGATAGTGCTGGCAATTTTACCACTGACTGGGAGTCTACGGCTCGAGCACTACTCGATGGTCTGTTTGGTAATGAAAATTCACCCCAAACGACATCGAACATACTGTATACATCCACTTCCAATGATGTCTCTGCATGGTCTATGATAGAAATAATAACAGCTATAAAGAAAATGAAAAATGGCAAAGCCCCAGGTCTAGACTATGTGGAAGTTGAAATGGTAAAAAGTGTGATAAAGTCGAAATATCTATTGGTTTTGTTAAAATTATTTAATTCGACATTACAGTATGGCTCGTTTCCGGACTCCTGGAAAGTAGGTGAGGTGAGGACACTCCTTAAATCCAGTGGAAAGGATCCTTCCCTGGTGAAGTCATACAGACCTATATGTCTTCTTCCTATTCTCAGCAAGGTTCTTGAAAGACTGATTGGTTATAGATTGTCGAATTGTATTTCACATGGAGAGTACGCCTCTGATAGACAATTTGGCTTTAAAAAAGGTAGGGGTACTGAAGATGCCATATCAGAGCTCAAAACTCTGATAAACAACTATGAAAAGAAATTAATATATGGCATTCTATTTGATATCACTGGAGCATTTGACAATCTCCAGTGGTCGAAAATCTTAGAGGAGCTCCGAAAGAGAGACTGCCCCACAAACATCTATAGACTGATAGAGTCTTACCTTTCAAATAGAAAAGTATCTGTAACCGACAACTTTCAAGTAGTTCGTAAGAACCTAAATAAAGGATGTCCGCAAGGTTCAATATTAGGACCGGACTTCTGGAACATATGTATGGACTCGCTATTAATGCGTCTTACGCATAGCGGAGGGAAAGTAGTGGCATACGCTGACGACTTAATTCTGGTAGTCGGAGGAGACTCCAGAAGAGAAGTTGAATCTGAGGCGCAAAAGTACACTGACATCATTGTCAAATGGTGTCAAGAACAAAATCTTGAACTTTCGAAATCCAAAACAGAGCTTATCTTACTTAAAGATAAAGGCAGTCGACTTGACTGCGGTAAGAAAGCTGTCTCATATAAAGACTTAACAATGAAGAAACTGATTTCGAAAGGGTCCATCTCTGGCTCAATAAGACATACTGGCAAAGGAGGGATTAGACCTCCCTGTATAAAAATACTAAACAAAGGCATTAAATACTCCGAAAAAGTAACATATTTGGGAATAACCATCAGTCAAGGATTCAGTATTAATGTGCACTTTCGTACAGTAAACAATAAGATACGAGCGTTTTATAACCGTATACGAATGATTGCACAGAGTACCTGGGGTCTGAATCACTTGACACTCGACACTCTTTATGATGGTGTGTTCATACCAACAATTATGTATGGAGTATCTGCCTGGGGAGATTTGATTGATACACAGAAACATCACCACGAGTTAGAAAAAGTTCAAAGATTTCCCCTGCTAAGAACTAGCAGGGCTTACAACACGTGCTCTACAAAGGCACTACAGGTAATTTGCGGCAAATTACCATTAGAACTTGTGGTGATGGAAAAACTGCTTAAACGCCGATTAAATAAAGGCGAGTCCTTCCAAATTAAATGACATAACTTATGATGAAAATTGCGACAAAGAGATCGCAGTGGCCAGTATAAAAGATGTCTTATACGAAAAGTGGCAAGATAAATGGACAGCCTCGGACGTCGGTGAAGTAACTAAAAAGTACTTTCCTGATGTACGGCAGAGGATGACGTACTCTTGGATAAATCTAAATTATTATAACGTGCAATTTTTAAGTGGACATGGTGATTTTAATTACTCACTTCACAAAAGAAATCTGTCTGACACAGATAAATGTTTCCTGCGGGCAGATTGAGACTCCGGGCCATGTTCTCTTCGAGTGTCCATTATACGACACAGAAAGAACAGAAATCAAAGAACACTTAATTACAAAGAAAGGTTCTTGGCCTGTGTGTGAAAATGACTTAATAAATCACCCTGACATATTTAAAATCTTTGACTTCACGTGTAAGAATATTATCAGATCCAAATGCTTCGGACAAGAGTCGTCAAACAGACAGTAAATGAAACAGAGTCGTTTCTAGACCGACGACTGTAATCATAAATCCTCGCGACTGACTGATACCTCGGTACATCAAATAAATAATGTCCGTGTATTTTAAAACTGAGTGTCTTCTTAAATGTTTTATGTCTATATGTTTATATATATTATAACGATGTTTTGTCACAAACAATAAATTATTTGTGTCGTCCTATATACCTTTTGTGTTGTCCTATTTACACCTTGACAACTTTGACATATTAACTAAAGACGAGCTCTCTCTTAAGATTCGAATCTGAAGTTTTAGTATAAATAAGTAACAACGATGAAACTTAAGAATTGAGTGATATGACGACGAATTTGACAATTAAATTAAAATTAAAATGGGCTCGAGCATAAGATCTGGCCGGTGACTCTACCTCCACGAGGTCCCCGCTGGGCAACGTGCATCGCATCTTCACTCAAAGTCTTGAGTGGACATGGGATGTACGGCTAAATGAGTCACCTCCCTATAGGGAGAGCCAACTCGCTCTGAGATCTAAAATCTATCTCGAGCGGGGTTTTTCCGAGTCGGTCTCCTTGGCTCTGTGTTTAGCGCTGGAGGAGGGTATACCTGCGGATATGGTCGAAAGACCGAGGTACCGCAGTACTACGACCATCTGTAGTACTAACCAACATTCACTGTCCCTTTGGGCCGGGCCTTTAAGGTGTACCCTCATAAGCCAATCCACGGTGCTCGTGGAGCTCGAGGGAGCCAAGTGCCACACCCACGTCCAAGTCGTAAGGTCTGGAAACGTCGTGTATCTCGCACGTGGCGATGCACAGACGGCTAACGGGTGACTGGCTAACCGGTCTGGGAATGAATTATTGCATTGGATGGTGTACAGTCTGTATGCTGGTATTATGCTGATGTGCTGGTGCTCTGCACTAGCATATCAGCTATTTTATTTTTTACTAACATATGAGTCTGGTGGGGGAGGCTATCCGTGCTCAGAATAAAAGTAATGCGTGCGCTGTTTTGTTTTATGTGCTTATATGAAAAGCAATGCGCATGAAAATTTTCTTGATGCTTATTGTGAGTAATGCGCACGTGACTTCACGTAATTTTCTTCTGCCATTTATTAAGCAATGCGCACGCTTAGTGCACAATAACAAGTATATCTCGCTTAAAAGCAATGCGCATAAAGAATTTGGATTTTCACTGTGCTAATCTTAAGCAATGCGCACGCTTTTATTTTCAAAAAGCAATGCGCACACTTTCCGCATGATGTCGGAAAGCAATGCGCACGGCTTTGAGCCTTAAAGCAATGCGTACGACAAATTATGCTAATAGAAAAGCAATGCGTACGGGTTTCTCCTCCGTCATTCTCTGTGTATTATAAACTTAAGAAGCGTAAGATCTAAGGGTCGGCTGCGGATTGTGCATTAATCTGTTAATTTTTCAAAATCCCAGACCAAAACAAATAAAGTAAAAAATGAGCGCTAATGAAAAACAAACGCTACCCCAGGGAGATTGTAATTCTCCAGTCGATTCCGATCGGGTGCAAGCCCCGGTGGTCGGCTCTGGTTCCGAGGATTCTGGGGGGAACCACAATAGCGCAAAGGAAGCAGCTGTCGTTCTGAAAAGAATACAGCAGAATATGGACACGGAGAACAAGCCTTTTGTGACAGCAAGAAAGCGTAAAAGGGTCACTCCTCTGGAGATAGACCTAACCTACGAACACAAAGCAATAGACGAATTTAATGCTCTTGCCGAAGATTTACTAGAAAATCTTCAAAAGTTAAGGCAATCAAACAAATTTACTAAGAGCGTTGATGATGTCGTCAAAGACATGCTCATAAAAGCGCAAGGCGTAATAAGTAAATTAGCCTTGGAAAATGGCATTATGAAAGGCAGATTAAGTGCTACTGAAACCAAAAAGGAAAGCCCAGCACTGTATAGCGAGGTTGCTAGGCAGACCATACCGCCGATTAAGACTGCAGCAATAAATAAGGATCGAGTACCAATCAAACGGTACTCAATAGCTATTAAATCCAAAAATGGAAAAGATGACGCAGACGTCATCGAAAAGAAGATCAAATCGGCCATAAACCCAGCAAAAGAAAATTTAAAGATTAAAGGTCTAAGGAAGACAAAATCTGGGTTCGTTGTAATTGAGACTGAAAGTGAGTCAGACCTAGCCAAACTGCAAAGCCATCCGAAGCTTAAAGAAAATAACCTCGAATCTTCTGCGCTTAGAAAGAGGTTGCCTAGAATAATTATATATGATGTTCCAACAAACATCAAACAAGATGAATTAATTAATATTATAAAAGAGCAAAATAATTCGTCGTTTCTTAGCATCGACGATTCCGCAGAAAAAGAGTTTAAAGTTTTATTCAAAACAGGCAAACGGGACAAGAGCAACGTGCACGTTGTCTGTATTGCCCCAGCTGCCATAAGAAATATTCTTGTAGGCCAGCGTCTTTTCATAGGCTGGCAAAGCTGCAAAGTTGCAGATTTTCAAGCGGTAAGTCGGTGCTATAAGTGCCAAATGTATGGTCACGTGTCCAAATACTGCAAACATGAAAAAGAAGTTTGTGGTAAATGTGGCTCTGAGGAACACGTTATAGCCAATTGTAAGAGCAAAGAACGTAGCTGCATCCCATGCTTAAAGGCCAAGAAGCCATGTAAGCATACAATGGATAATAGCTGTCCATTATACAAAGCAGCTCTAGAACGCTTGATAAACAACACGGACTATGGATAAAACCATTATACTGCAATCTAATATTGGACGAAGTAGATTAGCTACTGATGAATTAATGACTAGAGCACATGAGGTTAAAGCAGCCATAATCTTAGCACAGGAACCTTATCAACATACAAATGCTATTGTTGGTATGGGGAGATACTCCAATCAGATATTTGTTGGATCCTCCAATAAAGAAATGCCGTGGGCATGCGTTGTAATACTGAACAATGATTACACCGGCACACTTCTCAAGGCAGTCAGCACGACCCATTGTGTCTGTGTGCATATCTCAGGTCCTGGCGGTGATTTTTATGTTGTATCTCTCTATTGTCAGTATTCGCATGACATAGACATATATCTGAACCAACTTGGAAAAGTCCTAGACGTCACGAGAGGAAAGCACATTATTATAGCGTCAGATGTTAATGCTACCTCTCCTACATGGAGCTCCAGAGTGATGATTAGCGACGAAAGAGGACTACAAGTTGAGGACTTTGTATTTTCACACGATCTAATATGCATTAATAAATTACATGAGAGATGTACCTATAAGAAAGGTGAAAGGGACATCGATATTACAATGTGTGATATACAAGGTCTTGCGAGTGTCTCCAACTGGTCGGTCACTGATAACTGGATAAGTAGCGACCATGAAGTTATAGCAATTGAATTGGGAAGCTCTGCCCAGCTACCTAGACTTAAACGGCCTAGGTATAACATCAAATATGCAAACTGGGAAAAATTTATTCAGTTATTAGATCAATCGTCTGTGTCTCTATACGAAAGACCGATTCGAAACTGTGCTGATGTCAACAATTACGCAAACGATATAGTTGACGAGATTACAAGAGCTGCTAATAAAACAATCCCTAAAAAGAAGATGTTCCAGAAGTCGGTCCCTTGGTGGACTAACGAACTCTCTGGCTATAAGAAAAATGTGTACAAACTACGTAAGATATATCAAGCGGAGCCTGATCTACTCCGCAGAGATATTAAAAGACGTAGATATCTACTTGAAAGAAAGAAGTACACAAGAAACATAAATAAAATCCGATCGGAAAGCTGGAGAAACTTTGTTGAGTTAAATAGCAGGAGGAATGCTTATGGGTTTGTATATAAGATTTCGAAGGAGAAGATTCTCCCGAAACAAATTATAAATTCATTAAATGATAGTGCTGGCAATTTTACCACTGACTGGGAGTCTACGGCTCGAGCACTACTCGATGGTCTGTTTGGTAATGAAAATTCACCCCAAACGACATCGAACATACTGTATACATCCACTTCCAATGATGTCTCTGCATGGTCTATGATAGAAATAATAACATCTATAAAGAAAATGAAAAATGGCAAAGCCCCGGGTCTAGACTATGTGGAAGTTGAAATGGTAAAAAGTGTGATAAAGTCGAAATATCTATTGGTTTTGTTAAAGTTATTTAATTCGACATTACAGTATGGCTCGTTTCCGGACTCCTGGAAAGTAGGTGAGGTGAGGACACTCCTTAAATCCAGTGGAAAGGATCCTTCCCTGGTGAAGTCATACAGACCTATATGTCTTCTTCCTATTCTCAGCAAGGTTCTTGAAAGACTGATTGGTTATAGATTGTCGAATTGTATTTCACATGGAGAGTACGCCTCTGATAGACAATTTGGCTTTAAAAAAGGTAGGGGTACTGAAGATGCCATATCAGAGCTCAAAACTCTGATAGACAACTATGAAAAGAAATTAATATATGGCATTCTATTTGATATCACTGGAGCATTTGATAATCTCCAGTGGTCGAAAATCTTAGAGGAGCTCCGAAAGAGAGACTGCCCCACAAACATCTATAGACTGATAGAGTCTTACCTTTCAAATAGAAAAGTATCTGTAACCGACAACTTTCAAGTAGTTCGTAAGAACCTAAATAAAGGATGTCCGCAAGGTTCAATATTAGGACCGGACTTCTGGAACATATGTATGGACTCGCTATTAATGCGTCTTACGCATAGCGGAGGGAAAGTAGTGGCATACGCTGACGACTTAATTCTGGTAGTCGGAGGAGACTCCAGAAGAGAAGTTGAATCTGAGGCGCAAAAGTACACTGACATCATTGTCAAATGGTGTCAAGAACAAAATCTTGAACTTTCGAAATCCAAAACAGAGCTTATCTTACTTAAAGATAAAGGCAGTCGACTTGACTGCGGTAAGAAAGCTGTCTCATATAAAGATTTAACAATGAAGAAACTGATTTCGAAAGGGTCCATCTCTGGCTCAATAAGACATACTGGCAAAGGAGGGATTAGACCTCCCTGTATAAAAATACTAAATAAAGGCATTAAATACTCCGAAAAAGTAACATATTTGGGAATAACCATCAGTCAAGGATTCAGTATTAATGTGCACTTTCGTACAGTAAACAATAAGATACGAGCGTTCTATAACCGTATACGAATGATTGCACAGAGTACCTGGGGTCTGAATCACTTGACACTCGACACTCTTTATGATGGTGTGTTCATACCAACAATTATGTATGGAGTATCTGCCTGGGGAGATTTGATCGATACACAGAAACATCACCACGAGTTAGAAAAAGTTCAAAGATTTCCCCTGCTAAGAACTAGCAGGGCTTACAACACGTGCTCTACAAAGGCACTACAGGTAATTTGCGGCAAATTACCATTAGAACTTGTGGTGATGGAAAAACTGTTTAAACGCCGATTAAATAAAGGCGAGTCCTTCCAAATAAACGACATAACTTATGATGAAAACTGCGACAAAGAGATCGCAGTGGCCAGTATAAATGATGTCTTATACAAAAAGTGGCAAGATAAATGGACAGCCTCGGACGTCGGTGAAGTAACTAAAAAGTACTTTCCTGATGTACGGCAGAGGATGACGTACTCTTGGATAAATCTAAATTATTATAACGTGCAATTTTTAAGTGGACATGGTGATTTTAATTACTCACTTCACAAAAGAAATCTGTCTGACACAGATAAATGTTTCTGCGGGCAGATTGAGACTCCGGGCCATGTTCTCTTCGAGTGTCCATTATACGACACAGAAAGAACAGAAATCAAAGAACACTTAATTACAAAGAAAGGTTCTTGGCCTGTGTGTGAAAATGACTTAGTAAATCACCCTGACATATTTAAAATATTTGACTTCACGTGTAAGAATATTATCAGATCCAAATGCTTCGGACAAGAGTCGTCAAACAGACAGTAAATGAAACAGAGTCGTTTCTAGACCGACGACTATAATCATAAATCCTCGCGACTGACTGATACCTCGGTACATCAAATAAATAATGTCCGTGTATTTTAAAACTGAGTGTCTTCTTAAATGTTTTATGTCTATATGTTTATATATATTATAACGATGTTTTGTCACAAACAATAAATTATTTGTGTCGTCCTATATACCTTTTGTGTTGTCCCATTTACACCTTGACAACTTTGACATATTAACTAAAGACGAGCTCTCTCTTAAGATTCGAATCTGAAGTTTTTAGTATAAATAAGTAACAACGATGAAACTTAAGAATTGAGTGATATGACGAATATGACAATTAAATTAAAATTAAAACGGGCTCGAGCATAAGATCTGGCCGGTGACTCTACCTCCACGAGGTCCCCGCTGGGCAACGTGCATCGCATCTTCACTCAAAGTCTTGAGTGGACATGGGATGTACGGCTAAATGAGTCACCTCCCTATAGGGAGAGCCAACTCGCTCTGAGATCTAAAATCTATCTCGAGCGGGGTTTTTCCGAGTCGGTCTCCTTGGCTCTGCGTTTGCGCTGGAGGATGGTATACCTGCGGATATGGTCGAAAGACCGAGGTACCGCAGTACTACGACCATCTGTAGTACTAACCAACATTCACTGTCCCTTTGGGCCGGGCCTTCAAGGTGTACCCTCATAAGCCAATCCACGGTGCTCGTGGAGCTCGAGGGAGCCAAGTGCCACACCCACGTCCAAGTCGTAAGGTCTGGAAACGTCGTGTATCTCGCACGTGGCGATGCACAGACGGCTAACGGGTGACTGGCTAACCGGTCTGGGAATGAATATTGCATTGGATGGTGTACAGTCTGTATGCTGGTATTATGCTGATGTGCTGGTGCTCTGCACTAGCATATCAGCCATTTTATTTTTACTAACATATGAGTCTGGTGGGGGAGGCTATCCGTGCTCAGAATAAAAGTAATGCGTACGCTGTTTTGTTTTATGTGCTTATATGAAAAGCAATGCGCATGAAATTTTCTCGATGCTTATTGTGAGTAATGCGCACGTGACTTCACGTAACTTTTCTGCCGCTTATTAAGCAATGCGCACGAACAGTGTACATTCAAAAGTATGTCGCTTAAAAAGCAATGCGCATAAAAATTATTTTCACTGTGCTTATCTTAAGCAATGCGCACGCTTTTCACTTCATTTAAGAGCAATGCGCACGCTTTCCGCATTGCGTTGAAAGCAATGCGCACGGCTTTGAGTCTTAAAGCAATGCGTACGACAAATTATGCTAATAGGAAAGCAATGCGCACGGGTTTCTCCTCTGTCATTCTCTGTGTATCTAAACTTAAGAAGCGTGAGACCTAAGGTTTGGCTGCGGGTTGTGCATTATTCCGTTGGTTTTTTCAAATCCCAGACCAAAACAAAATAAATTACATAATGAGCGCTAATGAAAAACATACGCTACCCCAGGGAGATTGTAATTCTCCAGTCGATTCCGATCGGGTGCAAGCCCCGGTGGTCGGCTCTGGTTCCGAGGATTCTGGGGGGAACCACAATAGCGCAATGGAGGCAGCTGTCGTTCTGAAAAGAATACAGCAGAATTTGGATACCGAAAATAAGCCTAATGTAACTGCTAGGAAACGAAAAAGGGTCACTCCTATGGAGATAGACCTTACTTACGAACATAAGGCTATAGAAGAATTCGATCAACTTGCTGAAGACTTATTGGAAAATCTTCAAAAGTTAAGGCAATCTAATAAGTTCACAAAAAGCGTTGAGGATGTCGTAAAAGACATGCTTATAAAAGCGCAAAGTGTTATCAGCAAACTGGCCTTGGAAAATGGAATAATGAAAGGCAGACTAAGTGTCGCTGAAAGAAAACCAAAAAGTCCAGTACTATACAGCGAGGTTGCTAGGCAGACAATTCCGCCGATTAAAACTGCATCTCTAAATAAGGATCGAGTGCCGATAAAAAGGCACTCAATCGCAATTAAATCTAAAAATGATAAAGATGATGCAGACACTATCGAAAAGAAAATTAAGTCGGCTATAAATCCAGCCAAAGAAAAATTGAAGATAAAGAATCTTAGAAAAACTAAGTCTGGATTTGTAATAATTGAAACAGAAAATGAGTCTGACCTGGCTTTACTACAAAGTCATCCGAAGCTCAAGGAAAATAACCTTGAATCCTTGACACTTAGAAAGAGACTGCCAAGAATAATAATATATGATGTACCTACAAACATCAAAGAGGACGACCTAGTAAACTTAATTAAAGAGCAAAATAGATCGTCATTCCTTAACATCGACGATTCCGCCGTTAAAGAACTTAAAGTCTTATTTAAAACAGGCAAGAGGGACAAAAATAACGTGCACGTTGTCTGCATAGCCCCAGCTGCCGTAAGAAATGTCCTAGTGGGACAGCGCCTGTTTATAGGCTGGCAAAGCTGCAAAGTTGCAGACTTCCAAGCGGTGAGTCGATGTTACAAGTGCCAAATGTACGGTCATGTGTCCAAATACTGTAAATATGAAAAAGAAGTATGCGGTAAATGTGGTTCAGAGGATCACGTTATTGCGAACTGTAAGAGCAAAGAACGTAGCTGCATCCCATGCTTAAAGGCCAAGAAGCCATGTAAGCATACAATGGATAATAGCTGTCCATTATACAAAGCAGCTCTAGAACGATTAATTAATAACACGGACTATGGATAAAACCATTATACTACAATCCAACATTGGACGAAGTAGATTAGCTACTGATGAACTAATGACTAGAGCACATGAGGTTAAAGCAGCCATAATCTTAGCACAGGAACCTTATCAACACACAAATGCTATTGTTGGTATGGGGAGATACTCCAATCAGATATTTGTTGGATCCTCCAATAAAGAAATGCCGTGGGCATGCGTTGTAATACTGAACAATGATTACACCGGCACACTTCTCAAGGCAGTCAGTACGACCCACTGTGTCTGTGTGCATATCTCAGGTCCTGGTGGTGATTTTTATGTTGTGTCTCTCTATTGTCAGTATTCGCATGACATAGACATATATCTGAACCAACTTGGAAAAGTCCTAGACGTCACGAGAGGAAAGCACATTATTATAGCGTCAGATGTAAATGCTACCTCTCCTACATGGAGCTCCAGAGTGACGACTAGCGATGAAAGAGGACTACAAGTTGAGGACTTTGTATTTTCACACGATCTAATATGCATAAATAAATTACACGAGAGATGTACCTATAAGAAAGGTGAAAGGGACATCGATATTACAATGTGTGATATACAAGGTCTTGCGAGTGTCTCCAACTGGTCGGTCACTGATAACTGGATAAGTAGCGACCATGAAGTTATAGCAATTGAATTGGGAAGCTCTGCCCAGCTACCTAGACTTAAACGGCCTAGGTATAACATCAAATATGCAAACTGGGAAAAATTTATTCAGTTATTAGATCAATCATCTGTGTCTCTATATGAAAGACCGATTCGAAACTGTGCTGATGTCAACAATTACGCAAACGATATAGTTGACGAGATTACAAGAGCTGCAAATAAAACAATCCCTAAAAAGAAGATGTTCCAGAAGTCGGTCCCTTGGTGGACTAACGAACTCTCTGGCTATAAGAAAAATGTGTACAAACTACGTAAGATATATCAAGCGGAGCCTGATCTACTCCGCAGAGATATTAAAAGACGTAGATATCTACTAGAAAGAAAGAAGTACACAAGAAACATAAATAAAATCCGATCGGAAAGCTGGAGAAACTTTGTTGAGTTAAATAGCAGGAGGAATGCTTATGGGTTTGTATATAAGATTTCGAAGGAGAAGATTCTCCCGAAACAAATTATAAATTCATTAAATGATAGTGCTGGCAATTTTACCACTGACTGGGAGTCTACGGCTCGAGCACTACTCGATGGTCTGTTTGGTAATGAAAATTCACCCCAAACGACATCGAACATACTGTATACATCCACTTCCAATGATGTCTCTGCATGGTCTATGATTGAAATCATAACAGCTATAAAGAAAATGAAAAATGGCAAAGCCCCGGGTCTAGACTATGTGGAAGTTGAAATGGTAAAAAGTGTGATAAAGTCGAAATATCTATTGGTTTTGTTAAAATTATTTAATTCGACATTACAGTATGGCTCGTTTCCGGACTCCTGGAAAGTAGGTGAGGTGAGGACACTCCTTAAATCCAGTGGAAAGGATCCTTCCCTGGTGAAGTCATACAGACCTATATGTCTTCTTCCTATTCTCAGCAAGGTTCTTGAAAGACTGATTGGTTATAGATTGTCGAATTGTATTTCACATGGAGAGTACGCCTCTGATAGACAATTTGGCTTTAAAAAAGGTAGGGGTACTGAAGATGCCATATAAGAGCTCAAAACTCTGATAAACAACTATGAAAAGAAATTAATATATGGCATTCTATTTGATATCACTGGAGCATTTGACAATCTCCAGTGGTCGAAAATCTTAGAGGAGCTCCGAAAGAGAGACTGCCCCACAAACATCTATAGACTGATAGAGTCTTACCTTTCAAATAGAAAAGTATCTGTAACCGACAACTTTCAAGTAGTTCGTAAGAACCTAAATAAAGGATGTCCGCAAGGTTCAATATTAGGACCGGACTTCTGGAACATATGTATGGACTCGCTATTAATGCGTCTTACGCATAGCGGAGGGAAAGTAGTGGCATACGCTGACGACTTAATTCTGGTAGTCGGAGGAGACTCCAGAAGAGAAGTTGAATCTGAGGCGCAGAAGTACACTGACATCATTGTCAAATGGTGTCAAGAACAAAATCTTGAACTTTCGAAATCCAAAACAGAGCTTATCTTACTTAAAGATAAAGGCAGTCGACTTGACTGCGGTAAGAAAGCTGTCTCATATAAAGACTTAACAATGAAGAAACTGATTTCGAAAGGGTCCATCTCTGGCTCAATAAGACATACTGGCAAAGGAGGGATTAGACCTCCCTGTATAAAAATACTAAATAAAGGCATTAAATACTCCGAAAAAGTAACATATTTGGGAATAACCATCAGTCAAGGATTCAGTATTAATGTGCACTTTCGTACAGTAAACAATAAGATACGAGCGTTTTATAACCGTATACGAATGATTGCACAGAGTACCTGGGGTCTGAATCACTTGACACTCGACACTCTTTATGATGGTGTGTTCATACCAACAATTATGTATGGAGTATCTGCCTGGGGAGATTTGATTGATACACAGAAACATCACCACGAGTTAGAAAAAGTTCAAAGATTTCCCCTGCTAAGAACTAGCAGGGCTTACAACACGTGCTCTACAAAGGCACTACAGGTAATTTGCGGCAAATTACCATTAGAACTTGTGGTGATGGAAAAACTGCTTAAACGCCGATTAAATAAAGGCGAGTCCTTCCAAATAACGACATAACTTATGATGAAAATTGCGACAAAGAGATCGCAGTGGCCAGTATAAAAGATGTCTTATACGAAAAGTGGCAAGATAAATGGACAGCCTCGGACGTCGGTGAAGTAACTAAGAAGTACTTTCCTGATGTACGGCAGAGGATGACGTACTCTTGGATAAATCTAAATTATTATAACGTGCAATTTTTAAGTGGACATGGTGATTTTAATTACTCACTTCACAAAAGAAAGCTGTCTGACACAGATAAATGTTTCTGCGGGCAGATTGAGACTCCGGGCCATGTTCTCTTCGAGTGTCCATTATACGACACAGAAAGAACAGAAATCAAAGAACAGTTAATTACAAAGAAAGGTTCTTGGCCTGTGTGTGAAAATGACTTAATAAATCACCCTGACATATTTACAATCTTTGACTTCACGTGTAAGAATATTATTAGATCCAAATGCTTCGGACAAGAGTCGTCAAACAGACAGTAAATGAAACAGAGTCGTTTCTAGACCGACGACTGTAATCATAAATCCTCGCGACTGACTGATACCTCGGTACATCAAATAAATAATGTCCGTGTATTTTAAAACTGAGTGTCTTCTTAAATGTTTTATGTCTATATGTTTATATATATTATAACGATGTTTTGTCACAAACAATAAATTATTTGTGTCGTCCTATATACCTTTTGTGTTGTCCTATTTACACCTTGACAACTTTGACAAATTAACTAAAGACGAGCTCTCTCTTAAGATTCGAATCTGAAGTTTTAGTATAAATAAGTAACAACGATGAAACTTAAGAATTGAGTGATATGACGACGAATTTGACAATTTAAATTAAAATTAAAATGGGCTCGAGCATAAGATCTGGCCGGTGACTCTACCTCCACGAGGTCCCCGCTGGGCAACGTGCATCGCATCTTCACTCAAAGTCTTGAGTGGACATGGGATGTACGGCTAAATGAGTCACCTCCCTATAGGGAGAGCCAACTCGCTCTGAGATCTAAAATCTATCTCGAGCGGGGTTTTTCCGAGTCGGTCTCCTTGGCTCTGTGTTTACGCTGGAGGAGGGTATACCTGCGGATATGGTCGAAAGACCGAGGTACCGCAGTACTACGACCATCTGTAGTACTAACCAACATTCACTGTCCCTTTGGGCAAGGGCCTTTAAGGTGTACCCTCATAAGCCAATCCACGGTGCTCGTGGAGCTCGAGGGAGCCAAGTGCCACACCCACGTCCAAGTCGTAAGGTCTGGAAACGTCGTGTATCTCGCACGTGGCGATGCACAGACGGCTAACGGGTGACTGGCTAACCGGTCTGGGAATGAATATTGCAATGGATAGTGTACAGTCTGTATGCTGGTATTATGCTGATGTGCTGGTGCTCTGCACTAGCATATCAGCTATTTTATTTTTTACTAACATATGAGTCTGGTGGGGGAGGCTATCCGTGCTCAGAATAAAAGTAATGCGTGCGCTGTTTTGTTTTATGTGCTTATATGAAAAGCAATGCGTATGAAATTTTCTTGATGCTTATTGTGAGTAATGCGCACGTGACTTCACGTAATTTTTTCTGCCACTTATTAAGCAATGCGCACGTTTAGTGCACAATAACAAGTATATTTCGCTTAAAAAGCAATGCGCATAAAAATTTGAATTTCACTGTGCTAATCTTAAGCAATGCGCACGCTTTTATTTTCAAAAAGCAATGCGCACACTTTCCGCATGACGTCGGAAAGCAATGCGCACGGCTTTGAGCCTTAAAGCAATGCGTACGACAAATTATGCTAATAGAAAAGCAATGCGTACGGGTTTCTCCTCTGTCATTCTCTGTGTATTATAAACTTAAGAAGCGTAAGATCTAAGGTTCGGCTGCGGATTGTGCATTAATCTGTTAATTTTTCAAAATCCCAGACCAAAACAAATAAATAAACAACAATGAGCGCTAATGAAAAACAAAAGCTACCCCAGGGAGATTGTAATTCTCCAGTCGATTCCGATCGGGTGCAAGCCCCGGTGGTCGGCTCTGGTTCCGAGGATTCTGGGGGGAACCACAATAGCGCAAAGGAAGCAGCTGTCGTTCTGAAAAGAATACAGCAGAATATGGACACGGAGAACAAGCCTTTTGTGACAGCAAGAAAGCGTAAAAGGGTCACTCCTCTGGAGATAGACCTAACCTACGAACACGAAGCAATAGACGAATTTAATGCTCTTGCCGAAGATTTACTAGAAAATCTTCAAAAATTAAGGCAATCAAACAAATTTACTAAGAGCGTTGAAGATGTCGTCAAAGACATGCTCATAAAAGCGCAAGGCGTAATAAGTAAATTAGCCTTGGAAAATGGCATTATGAAAGGCAGATTAAGTGCTACTGAAACCAAAAAGGAAAGCCCAGCACTGTATAGCGAGGTTGCTAGGCAGACCATACCACCGATTAAGACTGCAGCAATAAATAAGGATCGAGTACCAATCAAACGGTACTCAATAGCTATTAAATCCAAAAATGGAAAAGATGACGCAGACGTCATCGAAAAGAAGATCAAGTCGGCCATAAACCCAGCAAAAGAAAATCTAAAGATTAAAGGTCTAAGGAAGACAAAATCTGGGTTCGTTGTAATTGAGACTGAAAGTGAGTCAGACCTAGCAAAACTGCAAAGCCATCCGAAGCTTAAAGAAAATAACCTCGAATCTTCTGCGCTTAGAAAGAGGTTGCCTAGAATAATTATATATGATGTTCCAACAAACATCAAAGAGGATGAACTAATTAATATGATAAAAGAGCAAAATAATTCGTCGTTTCTTAGCATCGACGATTCCGCAGAAAAAGAGTTTAAAGTTTTATTCAAAACAGGCAAACGGGATAAGAGCAACGTGCACGTTGTCTGTATTGCCCCAGCTGCCATAAGAAATATTCTTGTAGGCCAGCGTCTTTTCATAGGCTGGCAAAGCTGCAAAGTTGCAGATTTTCAAGCGGTAAGTCGGTGCTATAAGTGCCAAATGTATGGTCACGTGTCCAAATACTGCAAACATGAAAAAGAAGTTTGTGGTAAATGTGGCTCTGAGGAACACACTATCGCTAATTGCAAAAGCAAAGAACGCAGCTGCATCCCATGCTTAAAGGCCAAGAAGCCATGTAAGCATACGATGGATAATAGCTGTCCATTGTACAAAGCAGCTCTAGAACGTTTAATAAATAACACGGACTATGGATAAAACCATTATATTACAATCAAATATTGGACGAAGTAGAAAAGCTACTGATGAATTAATGACTAGAGCACATGAGGTTAAAGCAGCCATAATCTTAGCACAGGAACCCTATCAATATACAAATGCTATTGTTGGTATGGGGAGATACTCCAATCAGATATTTGTTGGATCCTCTAATAAAGAAATGCCGTGGGCATGCGTAGTAATACTGGACAATGATTACACAGGCACACTTCTTAAGGCTGTAAGCACGTCCCACTGTGTCTGTGTTCATATTTCAGGACCTGGTGGTGATTTTTATGTTGTGTCTCTCTATTGTCAGTATTCGCATGACATTGATAGATATCTGAACCAACTTGGAAAAGTCCTAGACGTCACGAGAGTAAAGCACATTATTATAGCGTCAGATGTAAATGCTACCTCTCCTACATGGAGCTCCAGAGTGACGATTAGCGATGAAAGAGGACTACAAGTTGAGGACTTTGTATTTTCACACGATCTTATATGCATAAATAAATTACACGAGAGATGTACCTATAAGAAAGGTGAAAGGGACATCGATATAACAATATGTGATATACAAGGTCTTGCGAGTGTCTCCAATTGGTCGGTCACTGATAACTGGATAAGTAGCGACCATGAAGTTATAGTAATCGAATTGGGAAGCTCTGCCCAGCTACCTAGACTTAAACGGCCTAGGTATAACATCAAGTACGCAAACTGGGAAAAATTTATTCAGTTATTAGATCAATCATTTCTATCTTTATATGAAAGACCGATTCGAAACTGTGCTGCTATGATGTCAACAATTATGCAAACGATATAGTTGACGAGATTACAAGAGCTGCAAATAAAACCACCTCATTTTTTTCATTTCATTAGTGAGGGCTCAATTTTCATTATTTTTTGGTGAACCAAAGTTTTTTTTATTTATTTTTACATACTTTTTCATAAACATTACCCCCCAGAACCCCCACAACTTTATTTTTTGCGTGTAAATAGTTTTTCGGTTTATGTCTTATCCCCACCCCCGGTTTTTTTCTAAATTCTTTTTTTTTTCTTATTCTACTCCCTTCTAGCACCTAGCACGGGTATACCAGTTAATAATTAAGTATTTTTAAGTTAAATTAAGTTAAGATTAGTGAACAGTGCCTCGACTTCTAAAACGACCGCAACAACTGCGAGGACATTGGAGAGGGGGGACGTAGAGGCCCAGAAGCGCAAAAGGCGCCATGAGGAGAAGGAGCTTAGTGTTGAAGAGGCTGGGGGTAAGTACCCCAAAGATCTTAAAGCGAGAATGGAGAGTGAACGGGAGGGAGCGAATGAGGATGAAATCGTGAATGCGTGTATTGTTAGTGCGAAAAGAGTGAATGTGAGTCCGAGCAACAGTGTATGTGGGAATTTTACATGAGTGTGCGTGACTGTGAGAGTGGAAATGAGAGTGAGAGAGCGAGAGAGTGAACGCGAGAATGTCAACTGTGTGAATGAAAAAGCGGATGCAGGAGTGACTGACATGAATGATATGAATGATAGAGTGATCCTTAACCGTATGAATGAAATCGGTGTGCGATTGAGAGGTCGAATGTGTAGTGAGGTAAATGTGAACAAAGGTGTGATCGAGCATGTGCTGAACTGTGTGAGTGAGTATGAGAGAATAGTGAGTAACTTGTGTATGAATGCTGAGATGAGGGGTAGATTGAGTGAAAGGAAAAGTGCGAATATGAGTGTGACTGCGAACGAGCCGAGGGTGCACTCGTATGCCGGAGTGGCGGCAACTCGGCCATCTCCCTTGGCACGGGCTTCACAGCCGGTGCTAGGGGGTGTGAGAAGTGCACCCATGGCACCACCTCGGCGGCTCCAGGTCCGAGCTTTGCTGTGATTGTGAAAGGGCGAGAGAATGAGGAGAGTGAGGAAGTTAAAAAGCGTCTGTGTAGTATGAATGTGTGTGAGAATGTGAGAGTGAAGAATTTGCGAGTGGCGAGGAGCGGCGGTGTGATTGTGGAAACTTTGAGTGTAAGAGAAAGAGAGAGCCTGAGATTGAATGAGGGGCTTAGGAATGCGGGGATTAAGGTGGAGATTCCGCCTGCTCCTAAGCCTAGAGTGATTGTATACAATGTGCCGAGTGTGCTGACGGCGGAGAGATTCTTGGAGGAGTTGCACTCCAAGAATCTAAAGAATGCGTGTAGTATGGCTGAGTTTAAGGAGGGGGTGAAGGTTGCGGGGAGAAGGGGGAGCAGGGACGCTGAGCAGGGGAGTGTGATCCTTGAGGTCACGCCCCCGATCAGACGTCGCCTGCTGGACGAAGGGCGCGTATATGTGGAATGGAGTGCGTGTCGTGTGTGTGTGTACGATGCAGTGCTGAGATGCTTTGGATGTTATGAATATGGACATGGTGTGAAAGAGTGTAAGAAAAAGGGAGTGTGTATAAAATGTGGATTGAGTGGAGATATGGGTGCAAGTTGTAAGAATGAGTATGCGTGTGTAAACTGCAGGGTGAGAGGGCAGCCATACGACCACGCGGTGACGTCGATGGCATGCCCCGAGTACATCTTGCGGGTTGAGAGAATGCGTGCGCGAATGAACGAGAATGGCTGCCACTAGGGTAACTGCGTGTATGGCAGATGAATGACCAGCGAGGGTATGGCGTTATGTGTGATATGAGTGAATGGTTGATGAATGCAAGGATATATGTATGTCTGCTGTAGGAGCCGTACGTCTCTCACGGCAGGCTGACTGGGATCCCCATGGGATTCAAGTCATTTCTGAGCGAAAGCGGGCGCGCGGCTCTCATTGTATGCGGTGAAGACATCGAGTGCCTGGTGCAGGGTGAATGGGTGTGTGACGACGATGTGTGTGTCTGGGTGAAAGGTGTGTTTGGAGAGCAGAATGTGGCCTCCCTGTACTGCGCCGCAGGCTCGATCGAGCCGTACGTGCGGTGCTTGGGCGGCCTGTTCAGTAGTATGAATGGGCGTAAATTGGTGATTGGGATGGATGCGAATGCGACCAGCAACCTCTGGTTCAGCAAAGGGGTTGAGGGTCCGGAGGTAGATATGCTGCGGAGAGACAAGGGGGGGAGGGAACCGAGAGTGCGTGGATGTGTGCTTGAGGAGTGGATTGTATGCAACAATGTAAGAGTCTTGAATGAGTCAAGCCCGCACTACACCTTCAGTGTGCCAGCATGGGGGAAAGTGACATTGATGTCACTCTCACCAATGTTGGTGGGGGTGAGTGCCGGGCGGAATGGATGATGATGAACGAATGCTGAATTAGTGACCACAACCCCATCCTTGTGAGGTTGTCTTTGAAGGATCTTCGCCCGAGCGACCACCAGGATTGTCGGCCCATCGAGAGATGGGTCGAAAAGGATGCGGACTGGGAGGGTTACAGGAGTGCGCTACGTGACCGTGCCCAACGTCATGGTTACGAGGCGTTCCTGGCCCTTGGTGTGAATGATATGGTGACTGTGATGAGTGAATGGGTGACGAGCGTGAATGATGAGTGGCTGCTCCGTTCCACCTCGGGGAATCGGAAGACCCCCCTGAGGAAACGGAAGAGCCTCAGATGGTGGAACGACGAGCTCGAAAGGAAGAAGCTGGAGGTGCGAGCTGCGAGGCGAAGATACCAACGTGCGAAGAGAGTGAATGAGCGTATGAGAGAATCTTGGAGTGAATGGAGAATGTGTGTTTGCGAATATAAAAGTATGATGAAGTGCGCGAAGGAGGGGGAGTGGGAAAAGTTTGTGGGCAAAGAAAGGGATGAGGCATGGGGGGCTCTGTATAAGATTTTATTAAGGGGGGATAAAAATTTATTTGCTGGACTATGGGTTGATGGAAGGTACACCACGAACTGGCGGGAGAGCGCGGAGGTCCTTATCGGGAAGTTCTTCCCGAGAAGGGATCCACGCTTTCCCCGGGGTCCGTGGTCCACCGGAGTGAATGTGATGAGTGCGAGTGGATCGCGTGAGGAGTTTGAATGGGACGAAATGAGTGCGGCTGTGAGGCTCTTGAGAAGGAGGAAAGCACCAGGGCTGGATGGCTTCACCAGCTCGATGCTGCGGAATGTATGGGAAGCCATACCCATATATGTGAAGAGTATGTATGAGAAATGTCTGAATGAATGTGTGTTCCCGAAGATGTGGAAGCGCGCGAGAGTTGTGGCACTCCTGAAGAGTGTCGAAAAGGACAGGAGAAACCCTGGGTCCTACAGGCCTATTAGCCTGTTAAGCGGCCTGGGGAAAATCCTGGAGAGACTCCTCGTTGAACGTATGAATGTGAGAATGAATGGGAAATGGAATGAACGGCAGTTTGGCTTTATGAATGGAAGATCGTGTGACGATGCGTGGACGTGTTTCATGAGTGATGTTCTCTACGCCCAGGGCGAATACGTTCTGGGCGTCTTTGTTGACTTTCAGGGTGCCTTCGACAACCTTGAATGAAGCGTGATTCTGGAGTGTATGAGAAATACTAGATGCATGGGATGTGAGCTTGGTGTGTGGATGGATTATTTTAATGAATGGGAAGCGTGTATGAGGAATAGCATGGATGAGACATGCGTGAATGTGGAGAAGGGCTGCCCGCAGGGCTCCATTGCGGGCCCCAACGTGTGGAACCTCGGTATGAATGAGCTCCTGGATGAACGTGCGGCAGCGAATGGTCGGGTTGTGGCCTACGCCGATGATTTAGCCATCGTTGTTGCGGGTGATTCCAGGGCTAGAATAGAGTGTCTGGTGAGTGAATGTATGAAAGTGGTATATAGATGGGGTACGCGTGTGGGTGTGAATGTTTCTGGTGATAAGACTGTGTGTATGATGTTAAGGGGAAAGATAAGCGTGAATCGGCGTATGCGTGTGTGTGTGAATGATAACGACGTATGGCACATTCGGTACGTTGAGAGTATAAGATACCTGGGTGTGTGGATGAGTGAGCGTATGAACTTTGGTGTGCATGTGAAGAATATAAGGGCGAAAGTAATGAAAAGTGTGAATGCTGTGAAAAGAGTGCTTAACAAAGAATGGGGGGTTACTTATAGGGTTTTGAACATATGGATGAAAGGATTAATGCTAGCCGGTGCCATGTACGGTGCACCGGCCTGGTATGAATGCATGAGATTTGCCAATATGAGGGCCCTTATGGCTAGTAGCCAGAGGATCCTTATGTTGGCGAGTGCGCGAGTGTGTAGAACAGTTTCCACGGGGGCCATCCAGGTGCTACTTGGGTGGCCCCCGTGGGACCTTGAGAGCCTGAGAAGAGCGAATGCGTACAAAATTAGAAGGGGGTTGGTCATGAATGAGATGGACCTGGTGTCGCTGGAAGAGGTGGACGGAATGGATGAGAGCGAGTGGATGAAACTGTTGAATGAGAGAATGTATGATAGATGGCAAGTGAGGTGGGAGAATTCTGTGAATGGGAGGGTTTTGTACGAGTTTATGAATGATGTGCGAATGGTTTCGAGAATGAAAGGTTTCCAACCGAGTCTCACGGTCGGTTATATACTAACCGGCCATGGGACTCTGAATGCATGGCTGTATGGTAGGAATTTGGTGGACGATGGTGAGTGTGTGTGTGGGAGCGGAATGGCAGACTGGATGCATGTGTTGTGTAAATGTGATATGTATGCTAGCTTCCGTGGCCTAAATGAGATGGGTGTGATTGAGAGAGTGGATGGGAGTGTGGATATGAGTATGGTTCAGAGGAAACGGGAGACGTATGAAAGATTTTGCACGTATGTGGAACGAGCGTATGCGACAAGGATGCGAATGATCGAGAAAATGCGAGAATGAAAGGTGCGTGAATGTGGTGTGTCAATGGGTGGACCGCAGGGGGGCGTGCAGCTTGCTGCACGCCTTGGGTCTGACGAGCCCACGGTCTAACCTTAGTCAATAGGCCCACCCAGCCTAAGAGACGATACACTAAGAATTGGGTAGAAATGGCTTCTCGCCGTGCATCTGCACGGTGGCGGGCTTTCTCGAAACTCCCACCTGGAGTATAACAGATACGGGGAATCCACCTGGAATATAACAGATATGGGGATCGGGGGGCCCCTGGAACTCATCGCAGCCCCGATCGACTGAGGTCCAACTCGTAGTGGCAGTGGTCGATAGCCCAAGTTCACGCGGGCAAAGGTCGTCGAACGACTGCGGTTGTGCCATTGCTGCTTAGTAGGCCCAAAACGACCACGGTAACACCCGAACGGTCCCCGCCACCCCATAAAAAGAAATCTAATAAATAAATAAATCTAATGAACAAATTTTCACCCAGTTGTGAAATATCGGAACATTTAACTCACCTTTTCTCACAAAATAAATCAACGCCCTGACTACGGGATTGATAGGAGACCCTCTGGTCTCATAACACCATAAATCGCATACACAGTCAGAGAAAAAACAAATTAAACCAAATACAAAATCACTAAACTAACCCATTGATATAGTAACCAATATATTATAATCACAAACATATATAAATAAATATAATATAAATAAATATAGAAAATATATTAAAGAGGTTTGGTTTCGAAATGCGGGAATCGGAAACTCTCGGGCGTGGTGTACAAGCATGCCACGGGCAGGACCGGTATCCGTCAAGTACTGAACACAGTGAGAGCCGGGGAAGCTCTAACGACTGGCATAACGGCCAGAAGCCGCGGTAATTCCAGCTCCAATAGTGTAGAATTAAAGGTGTTGCGGGTAAAAAGCTCGTAGTTGAATCTGTGTGCCACGCTGTCGGTTCCTAGTTCGCGATGTTTAACTGACATGATTGTGGGACCTCCTACCGGTGTACTTAGGCTTTCGATGGGGTCCAGCTAATATCCCATTGCGGTGCACTTCAACGTAATTGGCTTGCTTGTGGCTCGCGATTTTTCGGAGCTCGGTCATGCGATGCTTCCTAGGCGGATCGGCCATACGCTTCCTTTTCAGGCTGGGGTTTCCTACCTCCCTTGAAAAACACTAACAATCGAGCGGTAATTTTAGGAAAAATTCATGCCTGGTGGATCGAGTCGTGTGAGTTTTTCCCTTTCAGAGGAATCAGGGGAAACCCTCGTTCGACATCGCACTACTACTGGATCCCGCCTGGACCCACATATCCCTGTTGTAAATTGTTTGTTTCTAATACGAAGAAAATTTTTATGTTTGAAGGTGAGAGGGGGCACCGAAGACGAGATTTATACTAAGGGGGGGGGGCTTGTGTACTAAAGGCGGGGGGGGTGTTTGTGTGGGGTTCACAATGTGTGTGGTATGTCTCCTGGTCCTCGGGGGGATGATGTTTGGGCTGCTCGGGGGGTGGAAGAAGAATGGTTATTGGAGGGTGGTAGTTCGCCCGTGGATTGGCTTGCAATTCTCCTTGTGTTGACCTCGTTGCTGAGTCTTTGAGACGCATTCTTTGCAGTCTTTGAGAGCCCCTGTGAGATGCAGGGTCTCGGTGCAAAACTCCTGGAAGAGTTTGTGCGTGCAGGCGAGTTCATGAGATAGTTGGCCAATTCAGGCCATTCCGGGGTTGTGGGGTCATCCCCAAGGAGGGCTGTCCTTTGGGGGGCATAGACGGGACAGTCCGTGTAGAGATGCTCTGGGCTGTCAACCTCCCGGCATTCGCATGATTCATCGGTAGTTACTTGGAACTCACATAGTTTGCCCCCAAAGTTACCGTGTCCCGATAGGACCTGCGACCTGTAGAAGTTTGGTTTCAGCTAGTCCATTTGCATTCATTCCCGGACGTTCGAGAGGACAAGATGAGTGGCGTGCCCTTTGTCCGAAGAGGACCAGGCTTGCTGGCACTTTTCGGAAATGTGGTCTTCCAGGACCTCCTCCGCAGTCTCCGGGTCCATGCTGGGATCCAATTCTATCTGTGCAAGGCTGACCCTGTTTCCCTTTCGTATGTGGTATTTGTTCGCTTGCTTTTCCAGGAGCAGTTCACTGGGGAGTGATCCCGCCAAGACAGAAACTGCGTCGTAGGAGATGGTCCCAAAGGCCATGGTGACGGCAATCAGTGTCTGTCGATGGAGGTCACGAAAGATTTTCCAGTCTGGCCCCTTTATTAGAACAATCCACGCGGTATCAATCCACACGCCGCGTATGCGGCAGAGGGTATGTAATCGCCTTTGTATATCAGATCCCTAGTTCTATGCTTGTAACCCCAGTCGGCTCGGGATTGCCTCCTGATGGATCGGAATAGGGGTGTTAGCTTTTCCCCGAGATATTTGCAGTGATGATTAATGTTCATCTTAGTATTTAGATGTATGCCTAGGTATCTGACTGTTTCCTTGACGGCGATGTTTTTGCCGTACAGTTTTATTGTGGGCCAGTCTGGAGCTTCGAGTTTTTCCTCTTCTTCCTTACGGATGCTCGGTTCTGTCTCTGCCTATTGGTTCTGAAGAAGTTTTGGGGGACTTTTGGGATCACTTCTTTTCTTATGAAGACGGCTTCTATCTTGCTTTCCGAGATGACCAGTTTGGCGGACCAGCACAATTGTAGGATGAAGTTTACGGCCGTCTGTCCCCGGGCTTCGATCTGCGCTCTTGTTCTGCCTTCTGCTAGGACCAATAGGTCGTCGGCATAGGCAACGAAGTTTGTGCCGAAGTTTTCCTCTAGCGAGTTGAGGAGTTGATCGAACACCAGGCTCCAACAGGCTGGTCCAAGTACTGAGCCTTGGGGACAGCCCTTTTCGGATGCCGTCTCTAGGGTTTCGCCGGGGGTTCTCATGATCACCGTTCTATTATCGAAGTAGCTCTGTAGTGTTTTGTACACGTTGTTTTGGCAGTTCTTTTCTTTGAGATTTTCCAGAACTTTCGGGCGCCATAGTGAGTCGAAGGCTCCTTTGACGTCGAAGTGGAGGGCTACAATGACAGGCTGATCCGAAGCTGAGATTATTTCGCGGAGCTCTACGATTGCATCCTCTGTGGATCAGTTCGGGACGAAGACGAATTGTCAGTCCGACAGGGAGCCTGGCGCTATTACGCTTTCTGTGAGTCTCAGCATGATCAGCCTCTCAAAATGTTTCCCTAAAACCGGGAGGAGGGAAATTGGTCTGTAGGAGTTGGGGTCCGTGGGGTCCTTCTCCTCGCCTTTTGGGATAACTATGAGGAGGGCATTCTTCCAGACTTTGGGGAATACCTCGTGTTCTAGACAGACGTTAAAGAGATTTTGAAAGAAGAGTAGGGTGACCCGGAAGGCTTGCTTCATTATTGCAACCTCGATGGGGTCCGGGCCAGGGGCTTTGTTATTCTTGCATTTCTTTAGGACATGATCGATTTCTCTCAGGGTGGAGGATTGTGCGTTTGGAGCTGCGGAGGTGGTGTACGGGTCGGCACTGGTCTGGATTTGTCTGGCTGTGTCCTCAAGCGGGTTGTCATTCAGCACGTGGGTGACTAGCAGACAATTGGTTCTGTCACGGATACTCGCAGTGTAACCGTCCCGTCTCCGGAGGGTATAAGCAGCGTGCTCCCCTCCGAACTTCCCGGATTGTAGTTTGTATACTACACCCCAGGGTTCGGAGTTCCCGTGAGAGGAGACGAATTCAGTCCAGCTGTTTGTTTTGGACACTTTACTTGTTTGTTGAAACTTCCTAAGGAGTCTCCTGTATGTCTCTTTCATGCGTCTGATGTGTGGATCCATTCTAGACTTTTGGAGGGTTCTCCTTGTTTGGAGGATTTTCTTTTTTGCTTGGGTGAGGGCTTCGGTCCACCAAGGGTTGGAGCGTCTGAAATGTGTTTTCTTCGGGATTGCGGATTGGCTAGCTTGTCTCAGTGTGTTGGAAAGGACCTCTACGGCGGAGTCGATCTCAGTCTCGCTAGCCATTTTTAGCCCATCGAGCTGGGCTTTCGCGAATCTTTTATGTTCGCTCCCGACCTTTTCCCATTCCGCTTTTTTAGTGTGAAAGCGTCTGACAAGAGCTCTACCGACGGATTTGCGGTTTCTCGGAAAGCCCAGCCTTATGACCATGGCGTTATGGTCGCTGGTGACCCAATTGTCGCGCACCCTCCAAATATGCACAAATCTGTGCATCTGTGTTGAAACGAAGTTGACATCGATGTACGAGGATACTGTCTCCCGTTGGTAGGTGGGTATCACAGGAGTATTGAGGGCGATAAGTTCGTGGTCTTTTATGAGGCTTTCAAGCTTAGCTCCGTTTGGTTTGCTGCCACGTGGGCTCCAGAGGGGTGATTCAGCGTTTGTATCCATGCCGATTATAATTTTCTCCCCTCTCAGCAATCCAAGCACCTTCGCGAGGTGGTTGAGATGTATCTCGATCGGATCCCTGTACTGGAAGTAGCACGAGATCACTATGAAGGAGATACCGGGGGGTTTTTAATTCTGCAACGGCGCAGTGGGGGTTGCAAAGTTGCGAGATGTTTGTGATAGTATGGTTTCTGTGGGGGTTGGTGGATACTACCGCAGCGTAGGGGCATTGCTTTCTGCTAGCTACCTTGGGCCAGTGGCCAAGCCCGTAGATTTTAAACATGTTTTTTAGATTGGCGCGTTGCTTTAAGGCGTATGGCTTCTGAATGACTAGGATGTCCAGCCTCCTTTCGCTAATTAGTTCCTGCATTTGACCCCACACGTTTGCGGATCGCATGGCCTTCAGTTATAACACGCGGATCTCCATGGATTTTTTGTGGGTGGAGAATTTGGAGTTGTGATTTATCGCGGAGCTGACTGTTTGGGGGTGGGGGTGTGGCTCGTGTGTGTTATCCCACGATCGGGGCTGTTGCAGGCGGGCCTGTAAGGGAGAAATTTATGTTATTATTTTTGATGTGTTTGTGTTTGTTGTTCCGATCGGTGTAGTCATGGTTGTTGTTTTGTCTTGTTTTGTGTGTGTGTTGTTGTGTGTTCGCGTGGGATTGGCTGTAGGGTTAACTTCGCCTCTCCTATTTTCGGTATGCTCAATTGTGCTTGTGTGTATCTTAACTGCTCGAGTTCCGTGTTGTGGGTAGTTGAGAAGTGGATAGGTTTAGGTTTTTTGCGTTGGTCCGTGTTTCCGTGCGTGTCAGTGGTCTCTATGAGATCTTTGAGCTACCGTGGGTGGCTTGCCCGATGTTGCACTTGTTTGTGGTGTTGTGACGTGTTCGTGTTACCTATGGTCTGTTCAGGGTGTTGTTTGTCTGTTCCATTGTGTTCTGTATGGCTCCTGTGTATCCTGGTTTTCCCGGGTGTGTTTATGTTGTAGGGTTGATGTGTGTGTCTGTGTAGTTTCCTGTGTTGTGCAGGGGGGTTATGGTGATGGATCTGAGGTTACCCTGTGGAGAGGTCTGGGAGTAGTGTGAGGGGGGGCTATTTTGAGATATGGTTGTGTGCGTTGTGGATGGTTATCGTGCGTATTGGGTTGTGCAGAGTGTGTTTAGGCGGGTGTGTTGAAGGTTCCTCATTCCTGATTCTGTGTGGCTTCTTTGTTTCGGTGGGCTGGTGGCATCCTCGGTACTACGGGTATGTGTTTGCTGATTGTTCCTGCGTTTGGGGCGCGTACGTATGGGTGTGGCCTAGTTTTCATCCTCCCTGTTTTCCCTATTTTGTCCCGGTTTGGGTTTTTTGTTTTTGTGATGGGTGCACTATTTCCCTGTGGGTGTGTGTTCGCGCCCGGTTGTGTGCTGCTGTGGGGGGTTGGTTGTGTTATGTTGTATGGTGCCGGGTTTCCCCGGGTGCTTTCCCCTGCTGGTTGTGCGCGGATGATTGTTATTTTGCGCGTGAAGTTTCTGTCTTCTACTAATCTCACTTTTGTCATCATATGTGTGTCTCTTGCATCTTTTTGATTCCTTGCTAGTTTTGTTAGCCTCGTATTCAGTGTTGTTTGTGTTATAGATGTTGCTGTTGATTTAATAGTTGTGTCTGTCGTACTTGTCTTTGGTTGTGCGGTTGTACGTGGGGGCTCCTGGTTGCACCGTATTCCTGTTGGTTTGTGCGTAATGTTCTTTTCCTCCTCACGTATGTAGGTTGTCATTACCCAGCTTGCCTTGGGTGTATTGTGTGGTTTGTCTTGTCCTGCCCTTTGGTAGTTTTTAGCCTGGTATGCTCGTTTTGGCTGCTGCCTCGATGTTTTGGGCCAGCTGTTTCTATTGGGTGGGGTTTGATTGGTTGTGGTGGCCGGGTGGGTATTGGACATGGCGTTGACGTTTATATTTGTATTTGTGTTCGTGTTCTTGTCTGGCCGTTCATCGGGACGGGTGTCGTTATCTATGTTGGTTTCCGGGCTTGTCGCTGAGTTTAGCCTTTGTTTTGGTGTGTGTTTTGATTCCGGTATTTGTCTGTATTTCCATTGTTCTTTTTGTTCGTTTTGTTCTTTTCTGGCCTTTTGTTGTTGTTGCCGTTTTACTTTTAATGTCTGCCTTATTCTCTGCCGGATGTTTTGTGCATTGAAGTTTTTTGTTCTTCACTTTGGTCTTGATTCTTGTTTTAATTTTTTAATTGGATTCTTTGCCATTTTGATCCCACGAGTTGACTCAATTCTTGTGGTCGCATCCCGGGTGACGGTCCTTCCGGGGTGAATGTTGTTGTTTCCTTTCAGTCGCCTGGTGCTCCAAGTTAGAGCGCTAGTGACTGCATAACCACGCAGCCATTCATCCTATTGCAGCGTTTCTCAGCTTAGGATTTGGAGCAGAGTCGAGTCTGCTGGGGGTCCCGGGGGGTCCCGGGCGGTTAACCCAAGGTCCCCGCCTGGGTCTTCCAGCGGCGGTTTAGATCCCTCGGTATTGCATCTTGCGGTGGGTGCTACCTTGGGGTTGGTTTAGTTTTGGTTTAGTTTGGTTAGTTGTCCTGGTGTACTTGTACTTGTTCTCGTGTATTTGTCCGTTTGTTTACTTTGTTTTTATTTAGTTTGAATTATAATTTGAATTTGAATTTGAATTTGAATTTTAACTATATTGTCGATTGCTATCTGCGTTGAACATTTTTAACCATCTATTTCTGTTTTGTCGCTGCGTTTGCTGAATCCGGTTATCTATTTGAATTGCCCGGCGTTGTTTTGTTTGTTTTATTCTAGTTATGCCTTGGCTTGGTCTGTTGGGCTGTTTGCCGTATGTTTGAGGTTCACGGCGTGCCCCGGTGCTAGTAGTTTGGTTATGTTTGTTTATTTTACTGCTTGTGATTATTTGGGTATGAGCGTGTGGGTGGATAGGGTGGGAGCTGTGTATTTGTATCTGGTCTAAGTTGCCTGGACTCGCCGTCCAGTGCCGGGTACTCTCGGTCCGGGCGCGCGGATCAGGGCCGTGCGTTGGTGGTTCGTGGTGTTATGGATGCGGTTAGTGTTATTTTATTATGTATTATTTTATTGTATTCGATTTGTTTGGTTTGTGTGGTTCTGTTGGATTATTTAGTTTGTTTGATTTGTTTGATTTTATATTGTTTTATTTTATTTATGAGCTCCAACTTATTTGGTTTCCTTGCGTTATCGTATGTGGGTGAGTAGGCTGTAGGTTGTGTGTTGTGTGTTCGGACCTGGTCAAAGTTGCCTGGACTCGCCGACTAGTTCTAGGTACTCTCGGTCCGGGCGCGCGGACCAGCGCCATATGTTGATATTTTCTGGTGATATGGGTGCGTTCCAGTGTAGTTTTATTGCGTCTTATTTTATTGTATTGGATTTATTTTGTTTTTATTGTGTTTGGTTTGGTTTGCTTGATTTGGTTTGAATTGGTTTGTTAGTTTCCGTTTGATTTATTTGGATTTATTATACTTGCTTTTGTCTGTGTCATCCGCCTTATTTGGTTGCGTGTATGGGTGGATGAGTTGTGTGTTGTTTGTGTTGTGTGTTTGGGCCTGGTCAAAGTTGCCTGGACTCGCCGACTAGTGCTGGGCACTCTCGGCCCGGGCGCGCGGACCAGTGCCCTGTGTTGGTGTTTTGTGATGATTTCAGTGCATTCAGGTGTTGTTGTTATGTTTTGTTGTATTGTGTTAGTTGTTCCAAATGTTGTAGTTCTATTTGGTTTAATTCGATTTGTTTGGTGTTATCTGTGTTTGTTTGTTCCACATTACTTAGGTACATCGCGTTATGGAGCTGTAAATATTGGAGTAAGTGCTGAAAAGTAAGTGCTGAAGAATGTTTAAGCAAGTGCTGGAAGTAAATTGCTTAAAATAAGCTGCTGAAAATAAACTGCTGAAAATAAATGGTTGTTGTTATGTACGTGTTAGCGGATGAGGCCAGCAGTGTCTCACGGCTCGCTATCTACAATACTGTTTTGGTTTCGGCAGAGCAGGGAGTGCAATGGTTTGTCTGCCGACGGCCGTCTAATAGCGCAATTATTAGATGTGATGGGCGGGCCATCTCCTGTCCTATGCGCCATTGCTGCCCTAGCGGTCCCCTAGTGGGTCCGATCAGCCCGTTCCCCGCGTGTCGAAACCAAACCTCTTTAATATGTTTAATATGTGCATGCGAATTATGGTGTTATGAGACCAGAGGGTTTCCAATCAGTCCCACAGTCAGGGTGTTCATTTATTTTGTGAGAAAAGGTGAGTTGGGTATTCCGATATTACACAACAGGGTGGCAATGTTCATTAGTTTTATTTATTTATTAGAATTCGTTCTTCGGGTGGCGGGGACCGTACGGGTGGTATCGTGGTTGTTTTGGGCCGAACTGCGGAAGTGGCATGGAAACCCAATCCTCTGGTCGTAGGGATAAGACCAATGCTAAGATTAAGAAATAAGATTAGGATTAAGATTGTCTATACTATACCTATGTGTACCTATGTGGTGGTTGGCTGGCCGGGGAGGCCTGTCTTGTGGGAAAGTAGTTGGAGCCCCACGAGGGGGGGACTTACCCGTGCTTCCAGGCTTTGCTTTGCTGCTTGGGGGCTTCCTTACCTTCTTTCTTCCACTCTGGGTCCTGGAGGGGACAGGCAGGGGGACTCCAGATTTCCCAAAATGCCGATTTTCTCAAAAACGCTTATTTTGGCCCGGGAAGCGTTTTGGGATGGGTTTTTTTTAGGCATGGGTTTTGAAAATTCCTTAAAAATGTGTACCTGGGGCGTTTGTTTGAAAAATGTGTACCTGGGCTGTTCCATCTTTGAATTGTTGTTTTAAATTATTATTTTAGTTGTTATTTTAGTTATTTTAATTATTTTGTTTAGTAATTTTTACTACCCTAATTTGAGTACAAGTTTATCGCGTGGAAGTTTAATTATTCGATTAATTATTTATCTTTATACTTGTTTAGTTGTTTATTTTAGTTCGGTATATTGTTATTTAAATTGTGTGTTTACACGGCCTATATTTGGCTAGATTTTTATGGACAGACCGAACATGCAACGTTTTTACACGGTGCTGTTCAGGCCGAGTACGGATTTTATACATAAAACTTTAGCTACTATTGTTTATTCTGTTTAGTCACGATTTTAATGGTTTATTTTAGTTACTAAGAGGGTTAGTATGGGTGCCATTCACTGGGGAAGCCTATAATTTAATTAGTTTTTTATGTACTGGACGAACATGCATCGTTTTTACACGGTGCTGCTCGGTCCGAGTACAGATTTTACACGTAAAACTTTAACTACTGTTGAATATTATAATTGTTCACTATTTTAATGGTTTATTTTAATTACTGGGATGGTTTTTATGTATCCAATTCACTGGGAAAGCCTATAATTTAATCAGTTTTTTATGTACTGGACGAACATGCATCGTTTTTACACGGTGCTGCTCGGTCCGAGTACAGATTTTACACTTAAAATTTAAATACGACCTACTGCTATTTGTTTATTTAATTTGCCCACTTATCGAGCTGTTTATTTTTGTTTTTTATTTTATTTGGTGTGTTTCAAGTTTTTAAATTGAATTTTTACGCGCCTGAACTATCGCATGGCTTGATCCTTTTGATCATTGATTAATGATTAGTCGACTTACCTGTATGTCTGGGACATAGCCGTTTCTCCATACAGCCTTCTGGTCAGGCGGTGGCTTCCTTCCTATCCGGCTTATCTGGTCTAATCAGAGGGGGTGGTTCAGTGGGGGTGGGTGGGAGGGTGGCGCACGCGGGGGGAAGAACCCACACCTACTTCCCGCGCGTCGATGCTACACTTTCACTGTACACACTACACATACTTGCATTCATTCGCACACACTTATCACTCACATTCTTTCTGAATTCTTTATCGCGGTCGTTCACGACACATTTTTACTGTTTTCGCGGGCACGAGGACGGAGCTGGGGATCGTTTCTCTTTCGCGGACGATGTGCTACTGATGAGTAGCTGCTGCGCAAAATTTCTCTGTTTCTCTGTGGTACCCTATTATGTTTCTATTTATATTTAAATTTATATTTATATTCAACTCTGGTTTCATTTATTTCATTTATTTCCGTGTTCTATTTTGTTCCTTTTTATTACTATTTCATTATTCCATTATTCCAATTTATGTTTTCATATCCTTTTTGTGCTCGTCTATTCTCATTTCTATTTAACTACAGTTTACTATTACTACGCTGTTATTACTACGCTGTCTAGCGGCCACGTGTGATGAATGGCCTAATGGGTTGGGGGAGGAACGGGGTGGAGCACTTTGATTTACCTTGGGGCTGTCCCCAGTGATCCCCAATGAATTTTCATTGATCAAAAAAATATAAAATTATTAAATTATTTTTAATTTAATTTATTAAATTATTTATGCCTTATATAGTGTGTACATATATATAGTAAAAACTATTTGAGAAACAAATGGTTATCATAGCTTTATATCATTAGAATCCATTAAAGTGTTTATTGATGCACGTCTGTTATAAACTGTGCGTCCAAATAATTATATTACCATGCATAGAAGCTATTTAGAGGGGCCTGCGTGCGAATATATACAATGCGATCGCTCGTACCTTTTAGAAATATCTGCAACCTACTATATTGGTTTTCGATTATTTACGAACTCCACATTGTCGTTTTTTCGGATGAAGAAATTCTGTATCTGAGATCTTATATTTTTTGAATGTGAACTTGAACGTGACCAATATTTAAGGATGGTGAATTCATAGTCTTATAGATTTCTGAACGTGATACAGTGTTTAAATCGTCTATATATGTGTACTATAGTTTCAGTCATTATAATCAAAGAATAACGTAACACCACTAGTTTTTATCATTATAATTACAATGAATATGAAAGAAATTTCAAAAGACAGAAAGCAAAATTATCGTGCTATTCGAAATGAAGTAGATGATGAACTCATCTTTGCCGAAAAGAAAAAAAATAGGAAGTACAATAATCTAGAATTTAAAAAATTAATTTTTATTTATGATTTATTTTTTTATTACATGAAAAAAGTGGAGACCGATAATACTTTCCAATATCGAACCAACAATAATAATACTTCTCAGAATATTTCAACAATTCACGAATTTGATTGCGAGAAATACGAGAACCATTCTGATACTCGTACCATAGAACTTGAGTCACTTTATCCTAAATTTGATCATATAACAAACGTAGAAAAACTCATGGGGTCAAATGAACATAATCTTTTGGATCACCATCAAAAATATAATTTTAACTTACCAATAAAGGACATCAATACAAGGACACTGTTTGATTTCCAATTATAAGAGGATATGGAATTAAAAAAAGTTTTGTAAGTAATATATTAATTTTATATATTATATTTTAATTAAAAATAAATTATTTTAGCTTATTGACTGTTTCATTCTAACTAAAAATTTTTTTTAAAGAATGCAACAATCAAACATAATTTAGATAGAAGTGGGAACGATGTAATAAAAAGTATAAGCAATATTTTAAGAAAAATTTTTACAAAAGATTTCATTTCGAGTTTTACTGCTATGAAGAAAATTCCCAATAAGACAATGATTTTTAAGGAAACAAATTGTTATAAATTGATTCGAGGTGAATAAAACTCCATAAAAAATTAAGATATTTTAATAATACAATAAATAATTATTGATGATGTTTTACAGATATAATTGTAAATTATCACCGAGATAGACAGGGAGACCCTATAACAGAGAGCTGCCTCAACAGTGCTTAGAGTTCTACTTTTGGGAATTCGAAAGATTGGGATGGCCGAATAAAGAATTCAACAGAATAAATATTTTATACTAAATGACTAAGTTTATAATTAAATCGAAATAAGCTCTTTATATATTTTATAAATATTAATCATAAATTAAAATATAATTATTTTTTTAAATAAATTATTATCTTAGCTAAATAAATCAATAAATTTTCTAATTTGTTTTTTTAAATGATATTAGTTTATTTTATCCTATAAATATTATTCATTAATTTCTTTTTTAAATAATAAATAAGATTCATTATTTTTGAATTAAAAAGTAATGACAAACCCTGGTAGAAATCTTGCTATTATTTATAGTTATGAACTATTAAATAGCTAGCCAAAACAGAATAAATTCTAATAGGTAGAAAATCGGCATATCGTAGAAAGAAAAAATTAATAAACTCAAGCAACTTCAGAAATAGCTATAGAAAAGGTAAAAACAAGTTTATAAAATATCTAAGTATATCACCTTTTTTCTAACTATTAACTGAGAATCTCAATTTAAATACAAGATTTTAGTTGATTAGCAAAAATTAATTGTTATAGAATAATATGCAATATACTTTCATTGATTTTATAACTAAATATGTAAATTTAAGTAATTTTAATTTGATTATGAAAGAATAACAAAGTTTTCTTATCATCAATTTTTCATGGCGAAATCCTCGGTATTAAATGGGTATTATAATTAGTGTTGATTTACCTATAAGTAGATATTACTAATTAATGCTTAAAGTATGTATATTTCCTATGTATATAATGTATATATATATATAAATATATATATATATATATATATATATATATATATATATGACCACGTGTGCTGTATTAAAGACGTATGTACTGCGTTAGCTTGAAATCGTAGAGTCGTGGGTTCGATACTGAGTTAGGTCAAAATTATTTTCAGCGGATTAAAACATTTCTTTGTAAAATAAAAGTGTTTGCAATATTAATGTCTAGTTTAGTATAAAAAATAAGTTTATATATATTATATATTGTAACGCGGGAAATGCGTTACAATGCCGTTGTCAAATATTGTTACAATATTGTCTTATTTACTGGGCCACATTACCCGCCAGTCGCGAGTTACCCCGAGCGGAGCTGGGTGGGGAGAGACATACTCTTCCCCGCTTCGCCGTTTCGGGAGGACCGCGGCCGGTGTCGGGTCGAGAGGAATTTTCCTCGCTCTCTTCTCGATGGGAACTCGAGCGAGCAACACCTCTTCGTTTTCAGAGCTATTTTCCAACTCACGGCAGCCACGCAGCGGGGCTGCAAAAAGCCAGCGACGGCAAGTAAGCGGTGAGGGTGACCTCTGGACCCCATGCCCGAGGACAACCGCAAGTTCCGGGCGAGAGGCAAGCCGATAGTTACTACGTCAGCACGGGAATTGCCGTCCGGAGACGCCTGCCACGGCGTAAGAGCCATCGCCAAGGAATGAGGGGCGTGGAGAGCGCAGGGTAAGTGCTCCACCCCGGTTCCATTCTCGAGCCGCGAATTGCTCCACATTGCATGGAATCCGCGGCCCTGACGAGCCGGCCGAGGCAATCTTCCTGGCGCGGAGCTCGCGATTACACAGTGCTGTGCGACTGACGGGAGTAAAAAGCGAGCTACGTAAAGCTCGCGCTGAGACCGTATCTCAGCTGGCGCCCAACTGAGCCCTCGCCGGTCGGCGTGTACTACTATTTTATAGGTTGACAATAAATGTCGTATTATTACTAGAATAAAGAAACGCCTAGTTTTGTGTATCCTCCCGTTCATAATTTTAGGAGGATGAGCTCCACATAAATCCAAGTAAGACAAGCATTCAAAATTACCGACGCAAATAGCGTATTACAAATGGCCTCTAAAACGCGGGGCCCGACGCGAAAGTAAAAGAAATCGCGACAAACGGAGCAAGTGTGGTCGAGCAACCGCGCATATTAAGGTAGTAGACGCGTACGAATAGTCTGTGTGAGCGAAGGCAGGAGGCGCACGGAGATGCGCACAACGCACATTTGAACTGTACACGCATATAGTATAGCCGAGCAGTAGCTTAGAGTTATTAGAATAGTTAATATTAAGCGTAAAGTTAGTAATAGTATATAATTAGTCTATAGGTGAGAAGTAGGATTAGGTAAATTACATATAGAATTAAAAAAATTCGTTAGTAATCTTAGATTTAAGTTATAATAATTAGATAGTAGGTTAAATATTGATTAGTGTAAAGGATAATAGTAGGTTAAATATTAGTTAGTATAAAGCATAATAGTAGGTTAAATATTAGTTAGTATAAGGCGTTAGTAGTAAGTTAGTGTAAGTAGTGTAGGATAAAGAAAGTGAAAAGAGAGTGAGGTTAGCGGAAGAAACCACGTGGCAGTGGTCAGTGTAAAGTACAGAAAGAGTCAGAAAGAGAAAAGGAGAGAGACTGGCTGTGGACGATAGACACAGCTGTTCAACAAAAAAAAAAAAAAGAAAAGCCAAAAACCAATAATGAAAACTGAAAGGAGAGAAACCAGCAAACACCACAACGAAATGGTATGTAAAACTTGGTAAAAACTACATAGATATAGTGACACTAGACATATTGCTTAAATAAAAGGTGGAATACTTTCCAAGGTGATACTAATTAATATATCAGAGCATCATAGTTACTTTAAATAAACTAAAGTGCTTCTCAAATTCAGTATCGAGTAATAAAATTTCACATTTGTAATGCTGCTGCCAAATGCAAAATGTTAGTTCCAGACGAGGGAGTTTCTCCCTCATTTGGCTCATCGTTAGCGGGGGAGGCGTAAGAAACAGATGACGAAATCCAAACACAGAAATAAAAGATCGACCAGAGAAATGCTGAGAGAGGAGGAGGAGCGAATGACGAGTGGGATGACCAGTTCCAACAGGCGCTCACGGTCCCGCTTGCCGGGCGAGAGCCATGAGAGCTCGGCGGAATGGGGGGAAAGGGAGAGGGAGAAAGGGAAGAAAAAGATAGGGAGCAAGCAGAAGAAACTGAAGTGGAGGAAGGAAAGGAGGCAGAGGGAGAGAGAGAAAGAAACTAGTACCATGGGCAATACCGAACGACGGGATGCTGGGAGTAGTGGAAGGCAGTACAGTTTTAGGGTAGGGCAGAACAGAATCGAAGGCGGTGTGAAGGATGTGTATGTAGTGTGTGTAACAATATCGGGTGACCTTACCAAAATCAAAAAGGAAATACCCGATGAAATCGTGAGAGAGGCAGTGGCGGGCGGATCCAGAATGGGGGGCAACAGCTCACCTTCCCGGACCTCATAGGGCGCTGCCGGGATATAGCAAAAAAAGTCCGGGGTCTCCTATTATCCGAAGCAAAGAAAGGGCCCAAATATGTGGCCAACTCTGCGATCGGATTGTTGGCGGGCTACGAGGATATAATCCAGGGCCTCATGATACAAAATGCCCTAAATACTAGAGGGAAATATCCAAGCGGTGGAAGGGATTACGGTCTCGGTGGCAGAAATGAGGGAGAGGACGGCGAGTATGGGGGAAAAAGTTGTAGGGGTATGTGATGAGGTTGGGAGGGTAGTGGAGGTCGTGCGGAGATCGACAAAGGAATTACAGGAGGAAAAATGAAGGAGATCAAAGAGAAGATGGATGGAATGAATAGAGGAGAGGATGTGGAGATGAGAGCTGTTGACTGGAGAGGGGGATTAGATGAAGGGTAAGTGAAGTACTAGGGACAGGAGAGGGGCTGAGAATTAAGAATGTAAGGCCAGCCAAGAGTGGTGGAATCGTCGTAGAGACCCCCAGGGATATAGACCGCAAGCACCTCGTGCGACATACCGGCCTCGCTGAGGCTGGTATTAGCGCCGAGGAGCCAAAGCGTCTGGACCCCAGGGTGGTCGTCTACGACGTACCCGTAGAAGTGGCAGATGAGTAACTCCTGTCTGGAGTATACGAGAAAAATATGAGGGAGACGGTTAGTGGCGAGGAATGGAAGAAAAAGGTGAAGGTGCTGAGGAGGATTGTTAAAGGGGGGCCAAGAGTGGTAATATAATTTTACAAATGCCAAACGAGTGGAGAAGGAAACTATTAAGGGAAGGACGGGTATATGTAGGCTGGTGCTCGTACCGCATCCGAGAGTGGGACTATGTGCCCAGGTGCTTCGGGTGCGCTGGTTACGGGCACGCAGTCAAGGACTGCAAAAAGCAGAGATGTTGGAGATGTGGGAACCCGGGCCACCTAGCGGCTACGTGTAGGGGCCCGCAGGACTGTCCGAACTGCAGGGCAAGACGGCAGCCCTCGGGCCACTCGGCCATATCGCCAGATTGCCCGGAGTACCAGTTTGGGATTAATTTACTGAGGCAGAGGTGCGGTAATGGATAGTAATGTAAGGGACTATGAAATAGGAGACCTGGACGGTACAATAACGGGGGGGTGCATGAAAGGGGGAACAGGGATGGTGTAATAGGGGATCGGGACGGCGCAATAACGGGGCGGGGGCGTAGGATGCATAAAACAGGGAACAGGGATGGGAATAGGAGGATAGAACTAAGAGTGCTGCAGCTTAACTGCATGCACTCTTATTTAGCTATGTGTGAAATAGGGGAGTATGCCTTGAAGGAGGACATAGAGGTTTCCCTCTTCCAAGAGTCCTATAAACACGCCGGACGGGTCTGCGGACTGCCCATGGGGATAAAAAAATTCCTCTCCAGCTCGGGGAGGGCCTGTACCTCGGTGTTGAATGCCAAGTATGAATGTGTTCGAGTGAATGAGTGTGAATATAAAGATGGAGTGTGTGTTTGGGTGAATGGTAGCATGGGGGGGGGGGGCTATACGTAGTCTCCCTCTACTGCGGGTGGAATGAGTGTGTGGATGATAGCAGTCAATACCTAGACAAGGTCTGCAGGTTATCACAGGGAAGGAGCGTCCTCGTCTCGATGGACGCGAATGCCACGTCTGCGCTGTCGTTCAGTAAGAACCGGGCGATAAACTGGCCTAGTGCCCGGAGGGGCGAGGCTCTCGAGGAATGGGTGGTACGCAAGGGTATGACAGTGCTCAATGTGCCCTCCCCTGCCTTCACGTTCAACGGAGCCGCTGGGAAGAGTGACATCGACGTCACTCTCTACAGAGGCCAGGGATTCACGCACGAATGGCGGATCTAGTCTGATTGGGGGGTGAGCGATCACAACCTAATTGTGTTTGGGATGAAGCCAGAGTGCGTGGATACCCAGGAGCTGGGGGATAGCGTGGTCAGGTGGCGCGAGGGCGGGTGCGACTGGGGTAAGTATAAGTGCTACCTCGACTCCATCGCCTTCGAGATGTCCCTTGACAGATATCTTGGGATGGAGGCCAGAGAGAGCGTGGACACCATGCGCGGGTGGATCGCGAAAGCGAGCGACTGTGCATGGATCGGAATAGGACCGGGAGAACAAGGAAGAGCAGGGGGGTGGTATGGTGGAATGAGGCGCTGGAGGAAAAGAAAAAGGATGTAAAGAACAAGAGGAGGGCACACCAGAGGGCAATGAGAGAGGAGGCGGATACGATGGAATTCAGGTGGAGAGAGCGGAGAGCTCGTGTAAAGTATAGGGACCGGATAAAAGAGGCGAAGGAGGGCAATTGGAGGGAGTTTGTAAGGAGGGAGGGTAATAGGGACGCATGGGGTCGGGTTTATAAGGTATGCATGGGTAAGATGGAAAAGGTGCGGACAACACAATTAAGATAGGGGTCAGGTGGACGAGGGATTGGAGGGAAACGGCAGGAGCACTCCTGGGGGAATTCTTCCCTCCAGACGATAGCATCCCTGTGGACCGTGAGATGACAGTGGAGTGTGAAATCATTGGGGTTGAGCTGAGTGCGAAGGGAATAGATGAGGCAATACGAAAAATTAGCGTGGGGAAGGTCCCAGGGATGGACGGAATCTCCAACAAGATGATAAAAAGTACATGGTAGGCGATCCCGCTCTATTTGAAGGCCATGTATAATGGGTGTTTGAAGGAGGGAGTTTTCCTCAGGAGGTGAAAGGAGGCCCGAGTGGTACTGCTAAAATTGCCCGAAAAAGATAGAAGCCAGCCGAGGTCGTACCGGCCTATAAGCTTACTATCTGGGCTGCGAAAAATAATGGAAAGAACCCTTGTGGCCCGCCTCATGCAGAGAATGAACGAGAGATGGAACGAGGCACAGTACGTATTTGTGGAGGGGAAATGTACAGAGGATGCAATGGAGGATATGAGGAAGGCGATATGTGAGAGCGATGAGAAGTATGTTGCAGGAGTATTCGTTGACTTAAAGGGTGCATTTGACTATATTTTGTGGCGCTACATCTTAAGAAGGCTGGAAGAAGTGGGTTGCATGGGCGAGGAAAGCAGGGTATGGGGGGATTATTTTAGGGATAGGCGGGTATGTATGTGTAGTGGGATGAACGTGGTGCGGAGGTACGTGAAGAGGCTTAGCACTAGAGACTATCCGAAACGAATTATGCGCGGCAGGTGTAACAGTAATGGCGTATGACGACAATGTACTGATTGTGGTTGGGGGAGAGGAGGAGAAATGAGTTGGAGGAAAAGATAGCGGGTACGATGAGGAGAGTCTCCGAGGAAAAAACGGTATGCATGATATTAAAGGGGGTTTTACAAATGGTCAATAGGAGGGTGCATGTGAGGCTGCATGAGGAGGACATGAGGCGACTCATATTTGTGGATAGTATGAGGTATTTAGGGGTTCAGATAACCAAGGACATGGGATATAGGGAGCACATACTGGGGATGAGGGAAAGGATCATGAGGAGCGTGGGGAAAATGTAGAGGGTGTTAAAGAAGGATTGGGGATTGAAGAGGCGGGTTGTGAGGATATTTATAAAAGGCATACTTGAGCCAATGGCTCTGTACGTGGCGAGCGCTTGGTCCGGGAAGATGTTGGTAAAGATGAGGCAGGAGGTAAATGGATGTCAGAGGCACGTCCTCTACGCATCTACAAACGTTTGCAAGATGGTCTGCACGGAGGCGATGCAGGTTATAACTGGGTCGCTTCCGTGGGACCCTGAGTGTTTGAGACTGGCTGCCCGGTACAGGGTAAGGAGGAGATGTGGATGGAATGCGCAACTTGATTGAGGAAAGGGTCAGGTAGATTAGGCAGGGAAGATGGGATGGATCTACGAAGATATGGACCACATATAGGTGGATACGGGAGGTGGACTTCTCCGAACGGGTGAAGCTCTTTGAGTCGAGCCTTCGGGTTGTGAGGACTGGATGCATGTTTGGTGTGAATGTGATATGTATGCTGGATTCAGATATTTGGAGAGTATGGGTGTTGAACGGGGAGTGGAACGTCTCTCGTGTGCTGTCCAGTAAGGACAAATACGAGAGGCTCTCCAAGTTTGCAGAACAAGCATTTGAATTCCGGCAGAGAGCGATGAATGAATGGTTGAATGGATGAATGCATGAATTGTGTGTATTGCATGGATTTATTGTGTATATATATTGACGCTGTTTTGATTGTTTTATTGTTGTTATATTTATTGTTGTTATACTATCACCGCTGTATTTATTGTTGCTTTATAGTTGTTTTATTGTTGTCTTATTATTATTTTATGTTTACCTTACTGCTGCTGTATATACTAATGTTGTTATGTTTACGCCGCTCTTGCGGCTGTATATACTAGTACCGTTTACACTATTGTTATTGTTGCTGTTATTGCTGTTTGGTTGTTGTTTTATTGTTGTTTATTGTTATTGTGGTCTTACAACTTAGTTTAGTGTTGTATATATATTGGATTTGTTTTGTAGTTTTATTGTTGTTGCTTTACTGATGTTGTATTTATTGTTGCCTTGTTGTTGTTTTACATTTATTCTACTGATATTGCATAGACTGTTTATTTTATTGTTGTTGTCACTGTTGTCACTGTCAACATTGTTGTGTTTGTTTCTGTTTGGTTGTTGTTGGGTTTATATATACAGGGTCGCATGAGGAAGCATGGAAGATGTTTGTAAGGATACGGCGCCCGCCGGTGCCGGGTGTGACAAGACACCCAACCGGTGACCTTAACAGGAGATAAACCGAACCGCGGGGACCGGACGGCCTGTGGGGCGGCATTCCCGCCCCACCCCGGTCGCTGGGATGGACTAGCGGGGGCAGTGGTTAATAGCCTACATCGCTTGGGCTAGGGGCTGGGAGGGGGGGGGGTGAAGGACTATTTCGGTGCTCTGCGCCACGGGAATCCGGATCCCCCCCCCCTAAACTCGACGTGTGAGTTGCGGTCTCAACTCGGGTAGCGGTCTGATGAGCCGATAGGGGCTGGAAAGGCCCCAACCCCCACCGAGGGTTCCCTGAAGTCTGGTCAACCGAGGGGAAGATTGGTAGGAGTTCGTCGGGTGTCGGGGTTTACCCAACAGGCGACGGGCTCCGCGTTGGCCTGGGGTATCCAGGCCCCACGCCCCATGGGGGGCCATGCGTGTAACCCGAGAGGGAGGGCGCGCATGTTAAACATAAGATAGACGATATCCCTATCTACCTCGTAGCAAAACCACTGCCTAGGGAAAGGGCGTGGAAAAATTAGCGGGGAAAGAAGACCCTGTTGAGCTTGACTCTAGTCTGGCACTGTAAGGAGACATGAGAGGTGTAGCATAAGTGGGAGATGGCAACATCGCCGGTGAAATACCATTACTTTCATCGTTACTTTTATTATTCGGTTAGGCGGAGCGCGTGCGCCTTGGATTTTCATCCAGGCTGTCACGGTGTTCTAGAGCTAAGCGTGTAAGAGTGACTTGAGGCTTCGGCCGGTGACCTTAACTAGTACCTCGGATCGAGGTACCTGGCGGGGTGTTGTACTCGGTAGAGCAGTTACCACGCTGCGATCTGTTGAGACTCAGCCCTACGCGTGGGGATTCGTCTTGTCGGTTAGACGAGACCCTGTCTCTGTTAAATAACAGAGGAGAGAAAAGAAAGAGAGAGAGAGAGCGTGAGAGAAATATAGATAGATAGTGTATAGCGTTAGAGGTAGTGTAGTGTAGTGCAGTGTAATGTAGTGTAGGTGGTAGTAGTAGTAGTAGTAGTAGTAGTAGTAGTAGTAGTAGTAGTAGTAGTAGTAGTAGTAGTAGTAGTAGTAGTAGTAGTAGTAGTAAAAGAAAGAAGGAAAGGATGGAAGGAAGAAAGGAAAGAATAGAAAAAATTAATTGTTGTATGTGGGGGCGGAAAAAATTTTTTTTTTTGTTCGCCCGAAATTTTTCGGCCAGTTGAAAAAGCAATGCGTACGCAGCGAAACCAATGCGGGACTCGAGGCAATCCGTACAGCTGGGGGACTCGAGGCAATCTGAGAAGGTGGAGGACTCGACGCAATCCGTGCAGGTGCGTGACTCGAGGCAATCCGTGCATGTGCCGGACTCGAGCCAATCCGTGCAGGTGCGGAACTCGAGGCAATCCGTGCAGGTGGGGGACTCGAGGTCATGTGTGTCGATGCCAGAGTGCAGACAATCCGTACAGGTGCGGGACTCGAGGCAATCCGTACAGGTGCGGTACTCATCGTCGTCGAAGCGAACAACAGGGTCGAAATCGAAAAACTCGCCACCGAAGCCCTCCGAATCACGACACGTTGGGGTAAACGAGTAGATGTGGACATCTCAGCCAATAAAACCAACTGCATGGTGCTGAAAGGGGGCATGCAGATGGTGAACAGGAGAGTCCGCATCCCGCCTGAGTGCGATTCCCCCGGTCTGACCATTCGCTTCGGCATCAAGGCGGGTGTGTAATTTGACTTCAAACCACACATCGCCAGCATGCGCGAAAAGGTCATGATTCTTGTTGGATCCCCCCTTGGACCAGAAGGGTAAGCCGGGAAGAGTGGGAGCTTACCCAGAGGGTTCTTGCTATCGACCTAGTTGAGTCGTGGTGTCGAGTCGAGCGGTACTGTATGATGCGTCCGTGTGGTCCGACGCTCTAAAACTCAAGAAGACCAGAGACGATCTCCTAAGATGCCAACGGATCGTGCTCTATGCCTGCACCAGGGTTTGTAAGACCATCGCAAGATCAGCCCTCCAGGTGTTGGCGGGTTCCATCCCGTGGGACATTGAGGCCAGCAAACGAGCTACGGCCTTTAGACACAAGAGAAGTTTGCCTCTACAGGATAATGACATTTTAGAAAATGTTTCGCACGGGGTGGTACTGGCTGATAATCTCAAGGAAACCCTGAACGCGAGATCGCTAGAAGTCTGGCAGCAACGCCGGACCAATGATCCGCATGGAAGGGTCACCTACCGCTGGCTGCCGAACGTTCGTCAGGCCCAGAAGTCAGCCAAATTTGACCATGGTCTTAAGACGACTAACATCCTGACAGGTCATGGCACCCTGAATGCCTTTCTGCACTCGAGGAACCTAGCTCAGTCTCCATTGTGCCCATGCGGGAATGGAGAGGAAGACTGGATTCATTTCCTCATCGATTGCGACATGTAGGCCCGATTTCGTAACCTTGACGAGATGAACATATATCAGGGAATCGATGGTACCTGGCGGGTTGAGGGTGCCCTCAGGACCAAAGAAACCGTCAAGCTGAAGAATTTCATCGACAGGGCGTACCAAATGATAGCTAGGGTATTGGCCGATATCACGGCCTAGCCGACTGTCTTCAAATCCGCATCGGCTCCTCGCTGCATCGGCAGGTATTACTAGACTATATCCTCTCGCTTCCTCTCGTTTTCTTCCGTTGATTTCGCACTTGACTGTAATTTTTGTAACAGCTAGGCATTGATACGTTTAGATTGGTAAAGTTCGTTTTCCTTCGCACTAGCCTAGGTGTAGCTCATGATTCTACACATTCATACATCCTTTCACCATCTCATACATCATCTCACTCATTGTCACCCTCATCTAATCACGATTCATAATCTTATAACATTTCCACTCACGCGGTATTTTCCGTAGTCCGGCCTCGTCATATCCGTTCACGAAAGTCTGTTCGACGGCCTATCCGACGTTGTCTCCGTCACACGGTTTGTCTTTCTTTTTCAGTCCTGTTGATTGTCTAGCCACAAGGGAGGCTCTACTGGTGACCGCCTGCGCTTATCCGTATCCTTTGGGAGTAGCGCACCCACGACCCCAACTAACAGGTCGACTGAGCCTGAGGATGACAGAAACCTGAAATCAGTATGGGCATCGCCCCGAAACTCCCACCTGGAGTATAAAAGGTACCATGGGGACCGGGGGGCGCCTGGGATCTCGATCCCAGACCCGGTTGATTGCGGTCAGACTCGTGGTCGCAGTGGTTACCCCTCTACATTGCAGAGGACAGAGTGAACGGTTACTGGGGATTACTGGAAACCGAAAGGTCGAACGGTTGAGCTGCGTCACAGCTCGGGAACTGACCTGCTTAGTCAGTAGAGATTTAGAAGGGTCTCGGCTCTACCTAGAGCGACCAAAGTTAGCTGTCACTGCTATGGTCTATCGGTAGTTTCAGACAAGGAGCGATGGGTGCACGTGGCTGGAACGCGCTGGTTGGGCGTGCCCAACCCCTCGCCCATGGGGGCAGTGTGTATAAGCTTTCCAGCAGGTAACACACTCAAAAACAATGGCGACTCGAATGTCCCTATCTACTAGTCTTGTTCGAGCTCTCGAAAGGGACGGACGTGCCTGGAGGAGCTCCTGCCAGACGGCTTGCGTATATATATAGATTGTGTTTCGAAAAATTTACTAAGTTTTTATTTTTTCAAAATTTTCAAATTTTCTAATTTTTCATAAATTTTTTTTTTCAAAATTTTCAAATTTTCAAATTTTTCAAAATTTTTTGTATTTTCAAATTTTCTTCGGAAATTCGGAATTTTTAAAATTTTTATATTTTTCGAAAGCTTTCAAAATTTTCGCAATTTTACATTTTTCTAAGGTTTTTTTTCTCCTCCCTTGAGCAACATCGCTGGGGTTTGGGGCCCCGGGGTTCCGGCTTGCGTTGAGGATTGGGAGGCATTATAATTATATATTTACTTTATTTTCAGGAATTTGGGTTTTTCAGGCGTGTGAATGGATGAGAAGGAGGCAAGGAAAAGGAGGAAGAAGGAGAGGTAGCGGGAAAGGGAGGCTTATGCGCTTTCTCAACTCGCTCAGGTTCCTGAGAGAGTTGTTAAAAGGCGCAGAAGTAGTAGTTGTAGCGAAATTAGTATGGGTAGGCAGCTGAGGAGAGTTAGCGAGAGGATTAGTGATTGGAGCGGAAGGACGAGTGCGGTAGCTAGTGAGAGTGGGATAACAACAGATGAGGCAGAGGAGGAAGAGTGGATGGAGGTGACTAAGAAAAGGGCAAAGAGGAAGCCGCGTAAATAGAAAAAGTCAAATAGGGAGGAGGGTGCGAGTGTGACTAGTATGAATGTGACCAGTATGAATGTGGGTACAAGTTTGAGTATGAATGACATGAATGGTATGGAGGGAGTGAATGCGAAACAGGATGCGCCCAGACTGAAGGAGGTGCAAGTAAATGTGGAGAGATTGGGCGATGACAATACCAGTCGATCTCGGATGAATAGATCGAATGAATGCGGAATGAATAGGATGAACGGAATGAATGTGCTGTATCGTATGAATGAAATAGGTAGGATGCTGCGAAACAGAATGTGCTCCGAACAGAACGTCAATAAAGGCGTGATCGAGCATGTTCTGAACTGTGTGAGTGAGTATGAATGTATCATGAGTGAATTGCTATGTATGAATGCGGAACTAAATGGTAAATTGTATGAGACAAACGTGCATGGAGTGGAAGGACCCTTGGCTGCGGGGGCGGCCGTTACCGCTCGCCCTGAGGGAGTGCGGGGTAATATCCTGCGTCCCCAACTGGCGCGTGCAACACGTGCCGTGTCCTTGCCGAGGGCGCCGCCTGCCCCAACATATGCACTAGTGGTGAAAGGGAATGAGGGTGAAAGAGGTGTGGATGTGATAAGTAAACTGAATAGTATGAATGCGTGCAAGGATGTGAGAGTGAGAAGTGTGAGAGTAACTAGGAATGATAGTGTGATTGTGCAAACGATGAGTATGAATGAGAGGGAGAAGCTAAAGGCTGCGGACGCACTGAAGAAGGCCGGCCTAGTTGGCAGCGAACCAGTGTCTACGTGGCCAACGGTGATTGTATATGACGTGCCGAGTGATGTCACAGAGGCCCAGTTCATGAGTGAACTGTATGAGAGGAATCTGAATGAGTACCGTGTGGATGAATTTCAAAAACGTGTGCGTGTGGTGCAGAAGCACAGCAGGAAGGGCTCCAACCTCGGGAATGTAATTCTCGAGGTCACCAAGGAGGTGAGGTCCAAACTGCAGGCCTCTCGCAGAGTGTATGTTGGCTAGAGTAGCTATCGTGTGAATGGGTATGAATGGGTTCTCCGTTGCTACGGATGCTAGCATTATGGACACACCGTGCGTGAATGTAAGAATAAGCGTGTATAATACTCCTACCCCGAGTATGTATGGAGAGAATGAGGGAGAGTATGCAACAGAATGGCTCCTCGGAATAATGTGCAAATGTTACAGTTGAATGGACAACGAGCGTATGGTGTGATCTGTGACCTGGGTGAATGTTTGCTGAATGAGAGAGTGGATGTGTGCAAGCTGCAGGAGAACTGGGCACACGTCCTGTTTCGGTATGAGATGTATGCAAGCTTTAGGGATCTGGAGGGTATGAGAATAGTCGAGTGTGTGGATGGGAGAATGGATGTAAGTAGGATAATTAAGAAAAGGGAAACGTTTGCTAGGTTTTGTGAGTTTGCGGAGAGGGTTTATGAGAAGAGGATGAGGATCGTTAGCAGGATGAATGCAGAATGAATGGATGTGTGAGGCATGAATGTCTTAGGTTAGCACCGAAAGGGGAGCTCTGTGGTTTCACATCTCTTGGGTGTGACAAACCCACGGCCCCAGTCAACAGGTCTACCCAGCCTGGGAGCCGATACACTCCAAACTGGGGAGAGGCTACCAATCGCTCTGCTACAACACGGCGAATGTCGGCCTCGAAACTCCCACCTGGAGTAAAAGGTACCATGGGGACCGGGGGCACCCTGGGCTTTTCCCAGCCCCGGTCGATTGCGGTTAGACTCATGGTGCCAGTGGTTGAAAGCCCAAGATACTCAGGCTAGGGTTGCTGAAAGACGACGGTCATGCCTTTGCTGCACCCCCTCGGATAAAAGTCCGGATAAGCCGGGTAGGAAGGAAGCCACCGCTCGACCAGAATGCTGCATGGAGTAACGACGTATATCTCGGGCGAACAGGTAGGTCATCACGTACATCTAATCGTTAAAACATCCAAACGTTAAAAAACTCTCAAAAACTCTAGTCACCCTTAACACTCAACGGAAGTAGTGAATAGCCAAATAAATAAACAAATAGAAACATACAAATACGTAAATAAATAAACAAAAACCTCCTAAAATAGAGAAACTTTATACAAAATATCCACACTCGGACCTGACAGCACCGCTTAAAAACGATGCATGTTTCTTAAAAAGCTATTAAACTTATAAACTTTTAACACATTTAACTATCTTAAATAGTTAACAATATATCTACCATATAAAATAAATAACCCCAAATGCAATAAATTAATACAATTTCAATATAACAAACTTTTATGCGGGAGATCCTTAGGCGAACAAGACAGCACCGCTTAAAAACGATGTATGTTCCTTAAAAAGCTAACAAATCTATCAACTCAAGTAAATCTACCCCCCATAAATAGGTAGTAACACTTTGATCTAACCAAATAATTAAATGAATAATTAAACAAATAACCTCGTACAGAAAAAACAAAACTCCGAAAATATTAAACATTTAGGAAATCAGTAGTCAACAGTCAGATTCGATAGTATCAATGAAATAAGAGAAGAACTTATAAACAATAAGAAAACTAAAATAACCCAATAACTCAAAAATAATTGAAAAATGTAAATAAATAAACTAGGTACACACAGTAGCAACGTATCACATAGCAGCCTGCAATGCACAAATAATAGGCCAGCAGCAGAACGGCCGATAATTGCACCGGGGACAGCCCCAAGGTAAATCAGGCAGCCCTACCCCCTCCCGCCTACCAATCCATTAGACCATTCACTAAACGGGGTCACTAGGCAGCGTAGTTCTAAACACTGTAGTAGTAATATACCATAGTAAAAGGACAGTTAAAACATAAATTGAAATTGAAATTAAATAAATAGGACAACTGTAAATAGCAATACACAAACGAAGAAATAAAGAAACAAATAAAGGCATAAACATAACGAATAATGAACTTAAATACTCCAAAGAAAAAGATGACAGGAGCACACCGAAAAGTTTCGGGTCACTGCTCCTATTCAGTAATACATCGTCCGCGGAAGGGGAACGATCCCTTGCTCCGATCTCGCGCCCGTGTAAACCAGTGCGGATGTTAGTGAATGTTTACGAAATGAATGTGAATGATAGTTTAACACCCACCCCCACTGAACCACCCCCTCTGATAAGACCGGACAAGCCGGGTAGGAAGAAAGCCACAGCCCGACCAGAATGCTGCATGGAGAAACAAATTATGTCACAGGCATACAGGTAAGTAATCATATATAAAAACACATGCAGGAAGTAATATAAACAAATTTAAAAGTGAAAAAAAAAACCAAAACGCTTCCCGGGCCAAAATAAGCGTTTTTGATCAAATCGTCATTTTGTGAATTTTTGAGTCCTCCTCCTCCCCCCTCCAGGACACAGAGTAGAAGAAAGAAACGAAGGAAACCCCCAGGAAAACAAAAGAAAAAACATATAGCAGGGGTAAGTACCCTCACGAAGGGGCTCCAACTATTTTCCCACAAGACGGGTCTCCCCGGACTGCCAACCACCACATAAGTACACATAGGTATAGCACAGACAGTCTTAGTCTTGGTCTTCGCCTCACAATCAGACGACTGGGTTTCCATGCCACTCCTGCAGTTCGGCCTAAAAACAACTACGGTAACGCCCGAATGGTCCCCCGCCATCTCAAAAGCGAAATCTAATAAACGAATAAAACTACTGAACAAATTATCACCCAAATGTGAAATATCGAAATATCCAACAAGCCTTTTCTCATAAAGAAAATCAACACCCCGACTGCAAGACTGACAGGAAACCCTCTGGTCTCATAACACCATAAACCGCATGCACAGAGAGAAAATATTAAACTAAAAATCAAATACAAAATACAATAACCATAACTAACCCATAGATACAATAACAAATATATTATAATCACAAATATATATATATATAAATAAACATAATATGATAAATAAATATTGAAAATATATTAAAGAGGTTTGGTTTGGACACGCGGGGAACGGGCTGAACGGACCCACTAGGGGACCGCTAGGGCAGCAATGGCGCATAGGACAGGAGATGGCCCCCCATCACATGTCACAGCGAGCCGTGAGACACTGCTGGCCTCATCGACAAATACACGCCCCCCTTTCGCCAAAACACACTCACAAATCTGCGGGCCCCGCGCGATATGAGTACGCAGTAACACACCGAACCCCAAAATAACAATAACCGTTTATTTTCAGCAGTTTATTATTTTCATTAATATGTTTTCAGCACTTACTTTCAGCATTTTTCAGCCCTTATTTTCAGCATTTACTCCAACAGTTACTTACAGCTCTCATTACATCATTTACAACCCTTCTCACAGCTTCCCCCGCAAACACACCCCAACATACGCACAGACCCCCATAGCCTACCCACAATACACTCTCAGCACCAATCACGTCGGTGAATCCGGGTAACTATGCCCAGGACGAACCACACAACCCACGATCCACCCAACCACACACTATAACGCGATGAAACCAAGTAAGGTGGGTGCAACAAATAAACACAAATAAAACCAAACAAATCGAATTAAATCAAATAGAACCATACAAAATAAAATAAATTTAATACAATAAAATAAAACATAATAAAATAACAACAACACCTGAATGCACTCAAAACATCACAAAACACCAACACAGGACCCTGGTCCGCGCGACCGGGTCGAGAGTGCCCAGCGCTAGTTGGGGAGACCAGGCAACTTCAACCAGGCCCCAACACATAACCTACAGTCCACTCACCGACACACGGCAGTGCGCGAAATTAAAATAAAAATAAAATAAAATTAGAAATAAATAAATAATGCAGACGTCACAAATAAACACAATATACCTAACGCGAATAACACCAGAACGCGCTCATAACATCACCCCTAACATCACAAATACCAACACAGGGCCCGGGTCGAGAGTGCCCAGCGCTAGTCGCGAGTCCAGGTAACTTTGACCAGATCCAAATACACGACTCCCATCCCATCCACCCACATCCTCAGACCCAAATAATCATAAGCAGCATAAACTAAACAAACACAACCAAACCATTAACACCACGAGGGGGCACGCCGCGAACCTCAAACACACGACAAACAGCTAACCAGACCAGGCCAAGACAAAACCAGAACAAAACAAATAAAACAACACTGGACAATCCAAATATATAATCGGACTCGGCAAATGCAGCGACAAAACAGAAATGATGGATAAAAATGGTTAAAATAGATAGTAAACAAAATAAAATAAAAGTAAACAAAAACGGACAAAACACGGGAGACATAACAAAGACACCAGGACAAGGAACCAAACGAAACCAACCCCAAAGTATCACCCATTGCAAGATGCAATACCGAAGGACTTAAACCACTACTGGAACACCCAGGCGGGGACCTTGGTTTAACCGCCCGGGCCACGAGCCCAGCAGACACGACTCTGCTGCTGCAAATCCTAAGCTGAGAAACGCGGCAATAGGATGAATGGATGCGTGGTTATGCAGTCACTAGCGTTCTAACTTGGAACACCAGGCGACACTCCAAGGAAATAACAGCCTTCACCCCAGAAGGACCGTCACCCGGGATGCGACCATAAGAATTGAGTCAACTCGTGGGACTAAAATGGCAAAAAATCAAATTAAAAAATTAAAACAAGAAACAAGACCAAAACGAAGAACTAAAAACTTCAACGCACAAAACATCCGGCAGAGAATGAGTCAAACATTAAAACTAAAACGGAAACAAGAACATAAGTCCAGAAAAGAACAAAAAGAACAAAGGTAACATAGACAAATACCAGAATCAAAACACAACCAAAACAAAGGCTTAATACAGCGGCAGGCCCGGAAGCCATCATAAACAATGACACCATTCCCGCTGAACGACTCTGATAAGGCGCTACTTCGGAGCGATGTCAAGTTGTTCAAGAGGTTACCAAGCATGACTCGCAGCTTGACAACGTCGTTTTGCACATTTCAGACGACGCCAAAGCTAAAATGATTAGCGGAGGCAGACTCTACGTAGGATGGACCTCCTACCGCGCAGCAGATAGGCAATTGATCGACAGACGCTATAGCTGTCTGTCATTCGACCATATGGCGAGTAAATGTACTCGCGGCCTATGTTGCCCTAACTGTGGCAAGGCCGGTCATAAAGCCGAATCCTACAAAGGCAAGGCTGAGTGCTCCAACTGCAAGGCGGCTTGGGCGCCTTTCGCCCACTCCGCTGTTTCCTCAGAATGCACGGAGTACGCCAGGAGCCTACAGCTGCTAAAATTCAAAGCAGTGAATTGATAGATTCTCTTCGCCTAATGGCAGCCTAACGATTCTGCAGCTAAACTGCCAAAAGAGTTACGCGGTGATCAGCTGCTAGGGCCATACGGGAGGGTGTCCAAATAGGAATCCTCCAGGAGACCTACGCATTCCGTCATCAGGTGCGTGGTTTCCCAACAGGTACTCGTCTCTTCCTCAGCGAGTCCTGTAAGGCCTGCGTAGCCGTATTTGACGATTCCCTCAATTATATTCGCATCCAAGAACCTACTCACCCCGAAGCGGCAAGTCTGTTTGGATAGGTATCCCTGCCGGAGACATCTTCGTTTGCTCAATCTACTGTCCTCCGATAAGTTTTTTCGGATTTATGGGGTCTGGGTGTTATTAGGAGGCGAGTTGAGGCCTGGAATTGGGGATTATGAGTGTACTGTAATCCCTTCAGTGAGTGTACTGTAATTTCTTCAATGTTTCACGGTACTTCCTTTAGTTAGGGGGGGATTTTCGATTTGGGGTTTGAGAGTTGCTCGATGTTTTGTCTTCTGTCTGTTGAACATTGGCTGTTCCGTTTTGTCCTAGTCTGTCTGATATAGCTGTTCTTGTCTCAGCTTGCGTTTGTTCTTAGGTACGGTCCTTGCGTTTTCCCCGTTTGCTCTGCTCGGTGCATTAAATTGTGACCCGTTCGTGTTTTGTGTTTTGTGTTAACTTGGAATATAATTTGTATTGTGAGGGGGCTGGCCCGGTATGGAGGGTGGAGTTGGTTGCTGCTGGTGGTTGGTGCTGATAGTCGTTTGTGGGTAGGGATATGGGGAGCTGTGCGTAAGTTGGGGGGTGTTTGCGGGGGTGGCTGAGAGAAAAGTTGTAAATGATGTAAATGAAACCTAAAAGTAACTGTTGGAGTAAATGCTGAAAATAAATGCTGGAAAGAAATTGTTGAAATAAGCTGCTGGAAATAAACGGTTATTGTTATTTACGGTGTTATTCGGTGTGTTACTGCGTGCCCATGTGGTGCGGGATACGCAGATTTGTGAATGTGTTTGGGCGAGAGGGGGGCATGTGTTTGTCGATGAGGCCAGCAGTGCCTGACGGCTCGCTATCTACGCTACTGTTTTGGTTTCGACAGAGCAGGGAGTGCAATGGTTTGTATGCCGACGGCCATCTAATAAAGCAATTATCGGAAGTGACGGGGGGCCATCTCCTGTCCTATGCGCCATTGTTGCCCTAGCGGTCCCCTAGTGGGTCCGATCAGCCCGTTCCCCGCGTGTCGAAACCAATCATCTTTATTATTTTTTTGGTATTAACTTATATTAACTTATATTATATTATGTAGTATTATATTAAATGGTGTCATGCTATCTTGTTTTCTTTCTATGCATACATTTTATAGTATTATGAGATGAGGCGGTTTCCTGTTAGTCCTGCAGTCGGAGTATTGATTTATTTTATCTGCTGGGTGTTCAGATATTTCAGAGTTGGGTGGCTTTTTATTTGTTAGTTTTATTAGTTTTATTGGTTTTTACTATAGGAATTGGTGGGGGCCCTTTATGCATTATTGCGACTGTTCCGTGCTAACTGCACGGGTGGCTGGAAACCCAGCCATCTGATAGTGGGGTTGAGGGTGTCTAGACTGTACCCAATCCGGTGGTTGGCAGGCCGGAGAAACCCGTCTTATGGGGCAGTGCATTGTCCTCCTTCCGTCAGGGCGATTGCGCTTTATTGTTCGAGGCCCACACGGGGGAACTTACCCCTGCTTCCGGGTTTTTGTTTTGTTTTCCTTGGGGTTTGCTTCGTTTCTTTCTTCTACTCTGAGTCCTGGAGGGGGAAGGGGGACTCCGAAATTCCCAAAATGACGTTATGTTTATGTGTTCATTTGTATCTATTTTCATTTTGTCCTATTCATTCTATTTCAATTTATGTTTGAACTGTCCTTTTGCTACGGTATATTACTACTAGAGTATTTATAACTACGCTGTCTAGTGGCCACGGTTAGTGAATGGTCTAATGGAATGGGGGAGGGAGTGGGTGGGGCTCCTGATTTACCTTGGGGCTATCCCCGGTGCAATTATCCGCTGTTCTGCTGTTGGCCTATTATTTATGCATTACAGACTATTATGTGATACGTTGGTACAGTGTGTACCTAGTTTACTTATTCTCATATTTGAATTATTTGTGAATTATTTTTGAGTTATTGAGTTATTTTTAGCTGTTTTCATATTGTTTATAACTTATTTTCTTATTTCATTGATGTTGTCTGACTGTTGACTACTGATTTCTTGGATGAATGTTTATTATTTTCCGAGTTTTGTTTTGTTCTGTTCAGGTTATTTATTTAATTATTTATATAATTATTTAGTTAGTTCATAATGTTACTACCTATTTAGAGGGGGTAGATTTACTTGTGTTTATAAATTTGTTAGTTTTTTAAAGAACACGCATCGTTTTTCAGCGATGCTGTCTCGTTCGCCTATGGATTTCCCGCATAAAAGTTTGATAGATTAAAATTGTTTTAATTTATTGCATTTGCGGCTGTTTGTTTTAGATGGTTGGTGTATCATTAACTACTTAAGATGGTAGAATGTGTTAAAACTTTATACATTTTTTAGAAATTGAGAAAACATACATCGTTTTTCAGCGATGCTGTCAGGTTTGAGTGTGGATATTTTGTATAAAATTTCTTTATTTTAGGAAGATTGTTTATTTATTCACGTATTTATGTGTTTCTATTTATACCTGTTGGCCCGAGATATACGTCGTTCCTCCGTGCTGTATTCCGGCCGGGTGGTGGCTTCCTGCTTGTGTCCCTTATTTGGCCGTTTGTCGGAGGGGGTGGTTCAGCGGGGGTGGGTGAGAGGGTGGCGCGAGCAGGGGGATGAACTCCCACCCACGACCCCGGTTCGAGTCGGCACTACACGACACATTCATTCGCTATACACACTTACACACTTACGCACGTTCACGCATTCACCCGCGCACGCTCGCACGCTCGCTATCATTCACATTCATTTCGTAATCATTCACTAACATCTACACTGTTTTTCGCGGGCACGAGAAAGGAGCAATGCATCGTTTCCCTTCCGCGGACGATGTGTTACTGATGAGGAGCTGCAGACCTACTCTTTACCTTGTGCTCCTGTCATTTGCTTCTACTTTGTATTATTGTATTTATGACTTTATTTATTTCTTTCTGGGTTTCGTTCTTTTCTATTTCTATATATTTCTATTTATGTAGTTATTTTCATTTTCATTTAATTTACTATGGTTTTACTATTACTATTACTACGGCGTTTATGACTCCGCTCTCTAGCGGCCACGTGTGATGAGTGGCCTAATGGGTTGGGCCATTCGGGGCTTTCCCCGGTGCATTACCCCCAGTCCAGGTGTGAGCCTAGTATATGCACACTGCATGCTGTTATGAATTCAAATGTGCTAATGGTTATTCGGATTTAAATTTAAATTAATTTAAGTTGTGTTTTGTTTTGGAGATTGCGTTTTAAGTACTTTTAGTTACTTTTACTTTTAGTTTTAAATTTCTTTTAGGTTATTCTTGCATTCCGACTTCATATTTTACGCGTAGGTGTTTAATTGTTTAATTGTTAAATGTGATTGCTTATTTAATTTGACCACTTTTAAAATCAATCATTATGCTTCTTGTATGTGTGGATCTTTAGCTTATATGGTTAAAAATCCTGTAGCTAAGTTTGATTTCCATATATCGGAAGATTATGCATCGTTTTTACACGATGCTCTTCAGTCCGAGTACGGATTTTATTCATAAAAGCTTTACTACGATTATTTATTTGGTTTGGTTGCTCAATTAACCGTTTGTTTTAGTTGATAAGTGTATTATTATATATTTTCTTCACTGGAAAGACCTGTGATTTGATTAGATTTTTGTATAATGAACGAACATGCATCGGTTTTAGTCGGTGCTGTTCAGACCGGGTACGGATTTTACACGTAAAAGTTTAAAAACACATTATCTATTTAATTTACCCATCTAGCAGGCTGTTTATATTGGTTTTTCGTGTGTTTTGAAGTGGTTCGAATTATTTACATACCTAGAATAAAGCATGCCTTTAATCATATTGATCGTTGATTAAATCGACTTACTTGTAAGCCTGAGACGTACGTCGATTCACTGTGCTGCGTTCCGGTCGGACGGTGACTTTTTCCTACCCCGCTTGTCCTGTCTTTTATCCGAGTGGGTGTTTCAGCGGGAGTGGATGATTTATCACAGTCTTTATCACAGTCGTTCATCAAACATCCACACTGCTTTTCGCAGGCACGAGAACCGAGCTGGCGATAGTTTCCCTTCCGCGGACGATGTGTTACTGGTAGATAGGGACATTGTGTATCCGTGGATTTAACGTTATCCGACCTCAGTCGATCGGGGCTGGGACGAGTCCCAGGGGCCTCCCGATCCCCATAGTACCTGTTATACTCCAGGTGGGATTTTCGAGACAGTCCGCCACCGTGCAGATGCACGCCGACAAGCTACTTCTACCTGCTTCGGAGTGTATCGGCTCCTAGGCTGGGTAGGCCTATTGACTAAGGTTAGATCGTGGGCTCGTCAAGCCCAAGGCGTGCAGCGAGCCACAGCCCACCTGCCGTCCACCTATGCACACACCACATTCACGCACCATTCATTCTACAATTCTCTCGATTATTCGCTACCTTGTCGCATACGCTCGCTCCACATACATACAACACGTTTCATACGAATATCTGTTTCTCCAAACCATACTCACATCCACACTCCCATCCACTCTCTTAATCACACCCATCCCATTCAGATCTCGAAAACTCGCATACATATCACATATACACAACAATGCACCTAATCTTCCATTCCATTTCCACACGCACGCGCAACATCTTCTACCAAATTCCTTCCATACAGCCATGCATTCAGAGTCCCATGGCAGGTTAGTATATAATCTTTCATTCTCGAAGCCCTTCGCACATCATTCATGAACTTATACAGAACCCTACCATTCCCAGAATTATCCCACCTCACCTGCCATCTATCATACATTCTCTCATTCAGCAATTTCATCCACTCGCTCTCATTCATTCCATCCACTTCTTCCAGCGACACCAGATCCATCTCATTCATAACCAACCCCCTTCTAATTTTATACGCATTCGCTCTTCTCAGGCTCTTAAGGTCCCACGGGGGCTACTCAAGTGACACCTGCATGGCCTCCGTAGAAACTGTTCTGCACACTCGGGCACTCGCCAATATAAGGATCCTCTGGCAACTAGCCATAAGGGCCGTCATGTTGGCAAATCGCATACATTCATAACAGACCGGTGCTCCATACATGGCACCGGCTAGCATTAATCCTTGCATCCATATGTTTAAAACCCTATAAGTAACCCCCCATTCTTTCTTTAGCACTCTTTTTACCGCATTCACACTTTTTATCACTTTCGCCCTTACATTCGTCACATGCACACCAAAATTCATACGCTCGCTCATCCACACACCCGTGCACCTTACACTCTCAACGTACCGAATGTGCCGGACATCATTATCATTTACACGCACACGCACACGCCGATTCACGCTTATTTCCCCCTTAGCATCATACACACAGTTTTATCCCCAGAATCATTCACACCCACACGCGCACCCTATTTATATACCACATACATACATTCACTCACCAGAAACTCTATTCTAGCCCTGGAATCACCCGCAACAACGATGGCCAGGTCGTCAGCGTAAGCCACAACCCGACCATTCACTGCCACAAGTTCATCCAGGAGCTCATTCCTACAGAGGTTCCACACGCAAGGGCCCGCAATGGAACGCTGCGGGCAGCCCCTTTCCACTTTCACCCATATGTCATCCATACTATTCGTCATACACGCTTCCCTTTCATAAAATAATCCATCCACACACCAAGCTCACATCCCAGTATTTCTCATACATTCCACAATCACGCTCGATTCAAGATTGTCGAAGGCACCCTGATAATCGACAAAGGCGCCCAGAACGTCTTCGCCCTGGGCGGAGAGAACATCGCTCTTGAAGCACATCCACGCATCATCACACCATATTGGGTATGGCTTCCCATACATTGCGCAGCATCGAGTTGGTGAAGCCACCCAGCCCTGGTGCTTTCCTCATTCTTAAAAGTCTCACAGCCACACTCATTTCATCCCATTCGAACTCCTCACACGATCTACTAGCATTCATCACATTCACTCCGGTAGACCACGGACCCCGGGGAAAGCGCGGATCACTTCTCGGGAAAAACTTCCCGATAAGGACCTCCGCGCTCTCCTGCCAGTTCGTTGTGTACCTTCCTCAATTCAACCCACAGTCCAGCAATTAAATTCTTATCCCCCCTTAATAAAATTTTATATAGAGCACCCCACGCCTCATCCCTTTCATTGCCCACAAAACCTTCCCACTCCCCCACCTTAGCGCACTTCATCATACACTTATATTCGCCGCCACACATTCTCCATTCACTCCAAGATTCTCTCTTCCGCTCATTCACTCTCATCGCACGTTGGTATCTTCGCCTCGCAGCTCGCACATCTAGCTTTTTCCTTTCGAGCTCATCGTTCCACCATGTGAGGCTCTTCCTCAGGGGGGTCTTCCGATTCCCCAAGGTGGAACGGAGCAGCCACTCATCATTCACGCTCGTCACCCATTCACTCATCACAGTCACCATATCATTCATACCGAGGGCCAGGAACGCTTCGTAACCATGCCGTTGGGCACAGTCACACAGCGCAATCCTGTAGCCCTCCCAGACCACATCCTTTTCGACCCATCTCTCGATGGGCCGACAATCCTGGTGGTCGCTCGGGCGAAGATCCTTCAACCACAACCTCACAAGGATGGGGTTGTGGTCGCTAATTCCACATTCGTTCATCACCATTCATTCCGCCCAGCCACCCTGCTGTGAGAGACGTTCGACTCCTGCAGCAGACATACATCGATCCTTTCATTCATCAACCATTCACTCATATCACACATAACGCCATACCCTCGCTGACCATTCATTTGCCATACACGCAGTTCCCTAGTGACGGCCATTTTCGTTCATTCGCGCACGCAATCTCTCAACCCGCAGGATGTACCCCGGGCATGCCATCGACGTCACCGCGTGGTCGTATGGCTACCATCTCACCCTGCAGTTCACACACGCGTACTGATTCGTACAACTCGCACCCATGTGTCCACTCAATCCACATTTTATGCACACTCGTTCTTTCTTACACTCTTTCACACCATGTCCATACTCATAACATCCAAAACATCTCAACATTGCATCATACACACTCACACGACACGCACTCCATTCCACATACACGCGCCCCTCCTCCAACAGGCGACGTCTGATCGGGGGCGTAACCTCAAGGATCACACTCCCCCGCTCAGCGTCCCTGCCCCCCTTCTCCACACCACCTTCACCTCCTCCTTAAATTCAGTCATACTGCACACACATTCTTCAGATTCTTGGAGTACAACTCATCCAAGAATCTCTATGCAGTCAACACACACGGCACGTTGTAGACAATCACACTAGGCTTAGGAGCAGGCGGAATCTCCACATTAAGCCCCGCACTCCTAAGCCCCTCATTCAGTCTCAGACTCTCTCTCTCTCTCTTACACTCAGGGTCTCTACGATCACACCGCCACTCCTCGCCACTCGCACATTCTTAACTCTCACATTCTCACACACATTCATACTACACAGACACTTCTTAACTTCCTCACTCTTCTCATTCTCACGCCCTTTCACTACCACGGCAAAGCTCGGACCTGGAGCCGCCCGAGGTGGTGCCAAGGGTGCACTCCTCACACCCCCTAGCACCGGCTGTGAAGCCCGTGCCAAGGGAGATGGCCGAGTTGCCGCCACTCCGGCATACGAGTGCACCCTCGGCTCGTTCGCAGTCACACTCACATTCGTACTTCTCCTCTCACTCAATCTCCCCCTCATCTCAGCATTTATACACAACAAGTTACTCACTATTCTCTCATACTCACTCACACAGTTCAACACATGCTCAATAACTCCTTTATTCACATTCACCTCACTACACATTCGACCTCTCAATCGCACACCGATTTCATTCATACGGTTAAGAATCACTCTGTCATCCATATCATTCCCGTCAGTCACTCTCCTGCATTCGCTTTTTCATTCACACAGTTAACATTCTCACGTTCACTCTCTCTCTCACTCTCATGTCCACTCTCACAGTCACGCACACTCACAGTAACATTCCCACCTACACTGTTGCTCGAACTCACATTCACTCTTTTCGCACTAACAATACACGCATTCAAGATTTCATCCTCATTCGCTCCCTCCCGTTCACTCTCCATTCTCGCTTTAAGATCTTTGGGGTACTTAACCCCAGCCTCTTCCACACGAAGCTCCTTCTCCTAATGGCGCCTTTTGCGCTTCTGCGCCTCTACGTCCCCCCTCTCCAAAGTCCTCGCCGTTGTTGCGGTCGTTTTAGAAGTCGAGGCTCGGGTTTCTCGCGGTGGCAACGACTCCGAAGACGAGGAGCTCACCGACGCCATCCTTTGCGCCCTCTTCTTCTGGGACTTGCCGATACTCGGGCAGACTTCCACCCGCCTCGCGTGCCGCCTCTCTGCTCACCAGGGAGCAGGAGAAAAAAAAAAAAGGCACTATTCACTAATCTTAACTTAATTTAACTTAAAAATACTTAATTATTAACTGGTATACCCGTGCTATGTGCTAGAAGGGGGTAGAATAAGAAAAAAAAGAATTTAGAAAACAACCGGGGGTGGGGATAAGACAATAAACCGAAAAACTTTTAAATTGTGGGGGTTCTGGGAGGTAATGTTTATGAAAAATTATGTAAAAACAAATAAAAAAAATTTGGTTCACCAAAAAATAATGAAAATTGAGCCCTCACTAATGAAATGAAAAAAAATGAGGTGGTGGGGGAAAAAATGAGAAAATGAGAAAAACCACCGATTCGAGGAAAAAACTCGATTACCGGCGGGTGGAGGTGAGTGCGGGGGGTGTAGAGGGGGTGTATGAGTGTGTGTTGTTGGTGTGTGAATGGTGTGTGTGTGTGTGGGTTACGCTCACCAGGCCGAGAAATCCCGTACCCGATGATGGTAGTGTAATCCGTATATATATATATATATATATATATAGATATACGGGCTGTATGTAATAATGCCTTCCGCGGTGGATTTTAACCCTTCCGCGGGAGGCAGGGGGGGGGGGTTTGGGGGGGGGGGTCGGAACAGGTGGAGTACACTCACCGGACCGAGTACTCTCGGAATCCGGTGGGTGGTGGTGTACGAAGGGGGGAGGGTTGTATGTAGCGTGGGGGGAGTGGGGGTATGAGAATGAAAAAAGAATGCAAAGCAAAATTTTTAAATGCAATGGAGGTGGAGAAGAAAGCAAAAAAATTAAATTAAAAAAAAATTAATATAATAGGGGCTGAGAAAATGAAATAATAAAAAATAAGAAAAAAAAACTCACTGTTGCGGGGGGGTAGCACCCAGCACGGGAACCACGCACAAAAAACACAACACTTTCACCATACACTTCACTACACTAAACACTCACTAAGCACTATAACACGGAGAAATCGAAAAGAACGTCCGTCCTCGACGGCTGCTCGATCAAGACTGGTAGATAGGGATAGTGATTGTTGGTTTGTACTACAGATGGTCGTAGTACAGCGGTACCTCGGTCTTTCGACCATATCCGCAGGTATACCCTCCTCCAGCGTAAACACAGAGCCAAGGAGACCGACTCAGAAAAACCCCGCTCGAGAAAGATTTTAGATCTCAGAGCAAGTTGGCTCTCCCTATAGGGAGGTAACTCATTTAGCCGTACATCACATGTCCATTCAAAACTTTGAGTGAAGATGCGATGCACGTTGCCCAGAGGGGACCTCGTGGAGGTAGAGTCACCGGCCAGATCTTATGCTCGAGCCCATTTTATTTATATTTTATTTTTACGTCCTTATGTCGCTCTAATGTCCTTATTTCGCTCTTAAGTTTCATCGTTATTACTTATTTTATTTTATACTAAATCTTCAGTTTCGAAATAAAGTTAAGTGAGAGCTCGTCTTTAGTTTGTCGAAATGTAAATAAGACAACAAAAGGTATATAGGGCCGCACAAAATAACTTATTGTTTCTAATAAAACATCGTTATGACATTTAAACATTTAGACATTAACAGTTAAGAGACATATAGTTTGAATATTCACGGACATTACTTTGTTTGATGTACCGAGGTACCAGTCAGTCGCGAGGATTTGTAATTACAGTCGTCGGTCTAGAAACGACTCTGTTTCTTTTACTGTCTGTTAGACGACTCTTGTCCGAAGCATTTGGATCTCATTATATTTTTACACGTAAAGTCAAAAACTTTAAATATATTTGGGTGATTTATTAAACTATTTTCACACGCTGGCCAAGAAACTGTCTTTGTAATGATTAGTTCTTTCATTTCTGTTCTTTCTGTGTCGTATAATGGACACTCGAACAGAACATGACCCGGAGTCTCAATCTCCCCGCAAGAACATTTATCTGAGTCAGACAAATTTCGTTTGTGGAGTGAGTAATTAAAATCACCATGTCCACTTAAAAATTGCACGTTGTAATAATTTAGACTTATCCAAGAGTACGTCATCCTCTGTCGTACATCAGGAAAGTATTTCTTAGTGACTTCACCGACGTCCGAGGCTGTCCATTTCTCTTGCCAGTTTTCATATAAGACGTCTCTTATACTGGCCTCTGCGATATCTTTGTCGCAGTTCTCATCATAAGTTTTGTCTTTGATTGAGAAGAGCTCGCCTTTATTTAATTGGCGTTTTAGCAGTTTTTCTATCACCACAAGTTCTAATGGTAATTTACCGCAAATTACTTGTAGCGCTTTTGTGGAGCATGTATTGTAAGCCCTGCTAGTTCTTAGCAGGGGAAATCTTTGCGCTTTTTCTAGCACGTGGTGATGTTTCTGCGTGTCGATCAAGTCTCCTCAGGCAAATACTCCATACATTATTGTAGGTATGAATACACCAGCATATAGAATGTCGAGTGTCAAGTGATTCAGACCCCAGGTAATTTCTTTAAAATAAGGTTCTTCCAAACTACTTGAAAATTGTCTATTTGAAAGGTATGAATCTAACAGTTTGTAAATATTTGTGGGGCAGTCTCTCTTTCGGAGCTCCTCTAGGATTTTCGACCACTGGAGATTATTAAATGCTCCAGTGATATCAAACAGAATGCCATATACTAGTTTCTTTGGATAATTGTTTATCAGAGTTCTAAGCTCTGATATGGCATCCTCAGTACCCTTACCTTTCTTGAAGCCAAATTGTCTATTAGAGGCATACTCTTTGTGTGCTATACAATTCGACAATCTAAAACCAATCAATCTTTCAAGAACCTTGCTAAGAATAGGAAGAAGACAGATAGGTCTGTATGACTTCGCCAGGGAAAGATCCTTTCCACTGGATTTAAGGAGTGTCCTCACCTCACCCACTTTCCAGGAGTACGGGAACGAGCCATACTGTAGGGTCGCATTGAATAATTTCAGCAAAATCAGTGAATATTTCGACTTCATCACACTTTTTACCATTTCAACTTCCACATAGTCTAGGCCTGGGGCTTTACCATTTTTCATTTTCTTTATAGCTGTTATTAATTCTATCGTAGACCATGCAGAGACATCATTGGAAGTGGATGTATAAATTGTATGTGATGTTGTTTGAAGTGAGTTATCACTACCAAACAGATTTAATTACAATTGAGTACCGTTTTATCGGTACTCGATCCTTACTTATAGATGCAGTCTTTATCGGCGATATTGTCTGCCTAGCCACCTCGCTGTACAGTGCTGGGCTTTTCTTTTTGCTTTCGGCGACACTTAGTCTGCCTTTCATAATTCAATTTTCTAAGGCTAATTTGCTAATCACACTATGCGCCTTTATAAGCATGTCTTTTACGACATCTTCAACACTTTTTGTGAATTTATTGGATTGCCGTAATTTCTGAAGATTTTCCAATAAATCTTCGGAAACAGCATCAAATTCCTCTATTGCCTTATGTTAGTAAGTTAGGTCTATCTCCAAAGGAGTGACCCTTTTACGCTTTCTAGCGGTTACATTCGGTTTATTTTAAATATCCAAATCCTGTTGTATTCTTTTAAGAACGACAGCTGCTTCCTATGCGCTATTATGGTTCCCCCCAGAATCCTCGGAACCAGAGCCCACCACCGGGGCTTGCACCCGATCGGAATCGGCTGGAGAAATACGATCTCCCTGGGGTAGCATTTGTTTTTCATTAGCGCTCATTTTTATTTAGTTGTTATTTTGGTCTGGGATGTGAAACATTAACAGAGTCATGCACAATCCGCAGCTTTTTTTTTTATCAGAGCATAAAATTATGGCGTACGCAGAGCTTTTCAAGGCACATTGCCGCGCGCATTGCTTTCAAACATTGCACGGAGAAAATGTGCCCATTTCTTTTTGTTCACACTCAAAAGCGTGCGCATTGCTTAAAATAAGCTCTATCAAAGAAAATTTCATGCGCATTGCTTTTATGCAAGCGCAATTCTTCTTTGAAGTGCGCACAAGAAACGTGCGCATTGCTTAAATTTGGCATTATTAAAAGGAAAAATTCCATGCACATTGCTTTTGTGCAAGCGCAATATACGAAAATAAACGTACGCATTGCTTTTTTCTAAGCACGGATAGCCTCCCACACCAGACTCAATGTTAGTAAAAATAAAAAAATAGCTAATGTGCTGATGCAAAGCAGTAGCACATCAGCATAATACCAGCATACAGACTGTACACTATCCACTGCAATACTCATTCCCAGAACAGTTAGCCAGTCACCCGTTAGCCGCCTGTGCATCGCCACGTGCGAGATACACGACGTTTCCAGACCTTACGACTTGGACGTGGGTGTGGCACTTGGCTCCCTCGAGCTCCACGAGCACCGTGGATTGGCATATGAGGGTACACCTTGAAGGCCCAGTAGAAGGGGCAGTGAATGTTGGTTAGTACTACAGATGGTCGTAGTACTGCGGTACCTCGGTCTTTCGACCATATCCGCAGGTATACCCTCCTCCAGCGCAAACACAGAGTCAAGGAGACCGACTCGGAAAAACCCCGCTCGAGATAGATTTTAGATCTCAGAGCGAGTTGGCTCTCCCTATAGGGAGGTGACTCATTTAGCCGTACATCCCATGTCCACTCAAGACTTTAAGTGAAGATGCGATGCACGTTGCCCAGCGGGGACCTCGTGGAGGTAGAGTCACCGGCCAGATCTTATGCTCGAGCCCATTTTAATTTTATTTAATTGTCATATTCGTCGTCATATCACTCAAATTCTTAAGTTTCATCGTTATTACTTATTTGTACTAAAAACTTCAGATTCGAATCTTAAGAGAGAGCTCGTCTTTAGTTAATATGTCAAAGTTGTCAAGGTGTAAATAGGACAACACAAAAGGTATATAGGACGACACAAATAATTTATTGTTTGTAACCAAACATCGTTATAATATATATAAACATATAGACATAAAACATTTAAGAAGACACTCAGTTTTAAATACACGGACATTATTTATTTGATGTACCGAGGTATCAGTCAGTCGCGAGGATTTATGATTACAGTCGTCGGTCTAGAAACGACTCTGTTTCATTTACTGTCTGTTTGACGACTCTTGTCCGAAGCATTTGGATCTGATAATATTCTTACACGTGAAGTCAAAGATTTTAAATATGTCAGGGTGATTTATTAAGTCATTTTCACACACAGGCCAAGAACCTTTCTTTGTAATTAAGTGTTCTTTGATTTCTGTCCTTTCTGTGTCGTATAATGGACACTCGAAGAGAACATGGCCCGGAGTCTCAATCTGCCCGCAGAAACATTTATCTGTGTCAGACAGATTTCTTTTGTGAAGTGAGTAATTAAAATCACCATGTCCACTTAAAAATTGCACGTTGTAATAATTTAGATTTATCCAAGAGTACGTCATCCTCTGCCGTACATCAGGAAAGTACTTTTTAGTTACTTCACCGACGTCCGAGGCTGTCCATTTATCTTGCCACTTTTCGTATAAGACATCTTTTATACTGGCCACTGCGTTCTCTTTGTCGCAATTTTCATCGTAAGTTATGTCGTTTATTTGGAAGGACTCGCCTTTATTTAATCGGCGTTTAAGCAGCTTTTCCATCACCACAAGTTCTAATGGTAATTTGCCGCAAATTACCTGTAGTGCCTTTGTAGAGCACGTGTTGTAAGCCCTGCTAGTTCTTAGCAGGGGAAATCTTTGAACTTTTTCTAACTCGTGGTGATGTTTCTGTGTATCAATCAGATCTCCCCAGGCAGATACTCCATACATAATTGTTGGTATGAACACACCATCATAAAGAGTGTCGAGTGTCAAGTGATTCAGACCCCAGGTACTCTGTGCAATCATTCGTATACGGTTATAAAACGCTCGTATCTTATTGTTTACTGTACGAAAGTGCACATTAATACTGAATCCTTGACTGATAGTTATTCCCAAATATGTTACTTTTTCGGAGTATTTAATGCCTTTATTTAGTATTTTTATACAGGAGGTCTAATCCCTCCTTTGCCAGTATGTCTTCGAAATCAGTTTCGAATCAGTTTCATTGTTAAATCTTTATATGAGACAGCTTTCTTACCGCAGTCAAGTCGACTGCCTTTATCTTTAAGTAAGATAAGCTCTGTTTTGGATTTCGAAAGTTCAAGATTTTGTTCTTGACACCATTTGACAATGATGTCAGTGTACTTTTTGCGCCTCAGATTCAACTTCTCTTCTGGAGTCTCCTCCGACTACCAGAATTAAGTCGTCAGCGTATGCCACTACTTTCCCTCCGCTATGCGTAAGACGCATTAATAGCGAGTCCATACATATGTTCCAGAAGTCCGGTCCTAATATTGAACCTTGCGGACATCCTTTATTTAGGTTCTTACGAACTACTTGAAAGTTGTCGGTTACAGATACTTTTCTATTTGAAAGGTAAGACTCTATCAGTCTGTAGATGTTTGTGGGGCAGTCTCTCTTTCGGAGCTCCTCTAAGATTTTCGACCACTGGAGATTATCAAATGCTCCAGTGATATCAAATAGAATGCCATATATTAATTTCTTTTCATAGTTATTTATCAGAGTTTTGAGCTCTGATATGGCATCTTCAGTACCCCTACCTTTTTTAAAGCCAAATTGTCTATCAGAGGCGTACTCTCCATGTGAGATACAATTTGACAATCTATAACCAATCAGTCTTTCAAGAACCTTGCTGAGAATAGGAAGAAGACATATAGGTCTGTATGACTTCACCAGGGAAGGATCCTTTCCACTGGATTTAAGGAGTGTCCTCACCTCACCTACTTTCCAGGAGTCCGGAAACGAGCCATACTGTAATGTCGAATTAAATAATTTTAACAAAACCAATAGATATTTCGACTTTATCACACTTTTTACCATTTCAACTTCCACATAGTCTAGACCCGGGGCTTTGCCATTTTTCATTTTCTTTATAGCTGTTATGATTTCAATCATAGACCATGCAGAGACATCATTGGAAGTGGATGTATACAGTATGTTCGATGTCGTTTGGGGTGAATTTTCATTACCAAACAGACCATCGAGTAGTGCTCGAGCCGTAGACTCCCAGTCAGTGGTAAAATTGCCAGCACTATCATTTAATGAATTTATAATTTGTTTCGGGAGAATCTTCTCCTTCGAAATCTTATATACAAACCCATAAGCATTCCTCCTGCTATTTAACTCAACAAAGTTTCTCCAGCTTTCCGATCAGATTTTATTTATGTTTCTTGTGTACTTCTTTCTTTCTAGTAGATATCTACGTCTTTTAATATCTCTGCGGAGTAGATCAGGCTCCGGTTGATATATCTTACGTAGTTTGTACACATTTTTCTTATAGCCAGAGAGTTCGTTAGTCCACCAAGGGACCGACTTCTGGAACATCTTCTTTTTAGGGATTGTTTTATTTGCAGCTCTTGTAATCTCGTCAACTATATCGTTTGCGTAATTGTTGACATCAGCACAGTTTCGAATCGGTCTTTCGTATAGAGACACAGATGATTGATCTAATAACTGAATAAATTTTTCCCAGTTTGCATATTTGATGTTATACCTAGGCCGTTTAAGTCTAGGTAGCTGGGCAGAGCTTCCCAATTCAATTGCTATAACTTCATGGTCGCTACTTATCCAGTTATCAGTGACCGACCAGTTGGAGACACTCGCAAGACCCTGTATATCACACATTGTAATATCGATGTCCCTTTCACCTTTCTTATAGGTACATCTCTCATGTAATTTATTAATGCATATTAGATCGTGTGAAAATACAAAGTCCTCAACTTGTAGTCCTCTTTCGTCGCTAATCATCACTCTGGAGCTCCATGTAGGAGAGGTAGCATTAACATCTGACGCTATAATAATGTGCTTCCCTCTCGTGACGTCTAGGACTTTTCCAAGTTGGTTCAGATATATGTCTATGTCATGCGAATACTGACAATAAAGAGACACAACATAAAAATCACCACCAGGACCTGAGATATGCACACAAACACAGTGGGTCGTACTGACTGCCTTGAGAAGTGTGCCGGTGTAATCATTGTTCAGTATTACAACGCATGCCCACGGCATTTCTTTATTGGAGGATCCAACAAATATCTGATTGGAGTATCTCCCCATACCAACAATAGCATTTGTGTGTTGATAAGGTTCCTGTGCTAAGATTATGGCTGCTTTAACCTCATGTGCTCTAGTCATTAGTTCATCAGTAGCTAACCTACTTCGTCCAATGTTGGATTGTAGTATAATGGTTTTATCCATAGTCCGTGTTATTAATTAATCGTTCTAGAGCTGCTTTGTATAATGGACAGCTATTATCCATTGTATGCTTACATGGCTTCTTGGCCTTTAAGCATGGGATGCAGCTACGTTCTTTGCTCTTACAGTTCGCAATAACGTGATCCTCTGAACCACATTTACCGCATACTTCTTTTTCATATTTACAGTATTTGGACACATGACCGTACATTTGGCACTTGTAACATCGACTCACCGCTTGGAAGTCTGCAACTTTGCAGCTTTGCCAGCCTATAAACAGGCGCTGTCCCACTAGGACATTTCTTACGGCAGCTGGGGCTATGCAGACAACGTGCACGTTATTTTTGTCCCTCTTGCCTGTTTTAAATAAGACTTTAAGTTCTTTAACGGCGGAATCGTCGATGTTAAGGAATGACGATCTATTTTGCTCTTTAATTAAGTTTACTAGGTCGTCCTCTTTGATGTTTGTAGGTACATCATATATTATTATTCTTGGCAGTCTCTTTCTAAGTGTCAAGGATTCAAGGTTATTTTCCTTGAGCTTCGGATGACTTTGTAGTAAAGCCAGGTCAGACTCATTTTCTGTTTCAATTATAACTAATCCAGACTTAGTTTTTCTAAGATTCTTTATTTTCAATTTTTCTTTGGCTGGATTTATAGCCGACTTAATTTTCTTTTCGATAGTGTCTGCATCATCTTTATCGTTTTTAGATTTAATTGCGATTGAGTGCCTTTTTATCGGCACTCGATCCTTATTTAGAGATGCAGTTTTAATCGGCGGAATTGTCTGCCTAGCAACCTCGCTGTAGAGTACTGGACTTTTTGGTTTTCTTTCAGCGACACTTAGTCTGCCTTTCATTATTCCATTTTCCAAGGCCAGTTTGCTGATAACACTTTGCGCTTTTATAAGCATGTCTTTTACGACATCCTCAACGCTTTTCGTGAACTTATTAGATTGTCTTAACTTTTGAAGATTTTCCAATAAGTCTTCAGCAAGTTGATCGAATTCTTCTATAGCCTTATGTTCGTAAGTAAGGTCTATCTCCATAGGAGTGACCCTTTTTCGTTTCCTAGCAGTTACATTAGGCTTATTTTCGGTGTCCAAATTCTGCTGTATTCTTTTTAGAACGACAGCTGCCTCCATTGCGCTATTGTGGTTCCCCCCAGAATCCTCGGAACCAGAGCCGACCACCGGGGCTTGCACCCGATCGGAATCGACTGGAGAATTACAATCTCCCTGGGGTAGCGTATGTTTTTCAGTAGCGCTCATTATGTTATTTATTTTGTTTTGGTCTGGGATTTGAAAAAAACCAACGGAATAATGCACAACCCGCAGCCAAACCTTAGGTCTCACGCTTCTTAAGTTTAGATACACAGAGAATGACAGAGGAGAAACCCGTGCGCATTGCTTTCCTATTAGCATAATTTGTCGTACGCATTGCTTTAAGACTCAAAGCCGTGCGCATTGCTTTCAACGCAATGCGGAAAGCGTGCGCATTGCTCTTAAATGAAGTGAAAAGCGTGCGCATTGCTTAAGATAAGCACAGTGAAAATAATTTTTTTATGCGCATTGCTTTTTAAGCGACATACTTTTGAACACTGTTCGTGCGCATTGCTTAATAAGCGGCAGAAAAGTTACGTGAAGTCACGTGCGCATTACTCACAATAAGCATCGAGAAAATTTCATGCGCATTGCTTTTCATATAAGCACATAAAACAAAACAGCGTACGCATTACTTTTATTCTGAGCACGGATAGCCTCCCCCACCAGACTCATATGTTAGTAAAAATAAAATGGCTGATATGCTAGTGCAGAGCACCAGCACATCAGCATAATACCAGCATACAGACTGTACACCATCCAATGCAATATTCATTCCCAGACCGGTTAGCCAGTCACCCGTTAGCCGTCTGTGCATCGCCACGTGCGAGATACACGACGTTTCCAGACCTTACGACTTGGACGTGGGTGTGGCACTTGGCTCCCTCGAGCTCCACGAGCACCGTGGATTGGCTTATGAGGGTACACCTTGAAGGCCCAAGTAGAAGGGGCAGATGGAATCTCGTTAACCCAAACTTGAATACGCGCGTTGGAAAAAAAGGAGAACGAAGCGAATCGAACGGTGTCCTTGCTTTTTTCCGCCGTTTAACCGTTGAAAAGTGATTAACCGAAGACTAACGTCGTAATAGCCAACACTCCAGGGGACTTTGTCTCTGGCGTACTCGGTCGACGATGGAAGTACACTACTACCCCGCGTTGTTCGACGCGAAATAGAACGGAAGATACGAAATATACCTCCGAATTGCCCGCGCGAGCTATAACTCGATGCACGTAGAGTCTTTGTACTCGTGCCGAAGTATCGATGCTCGGTCGTCGGACGGAAAACAGGCTGTCTGTATACAGGTAGATACACAAAAAAAAAACAAAAAAAAAAAAAAACAAAGTCGCTCAGTTATGCTGTGTTGCACATAAACATTCCCGGCCGCAACAAACTTATGCGTTATCGGCCTGTTGTGCTCCAGAGCTTTTCATTTTTCTGATCTTTTCTTTTGGTGCCAGATCTGTACATCACTGCTTACTTTTGTGACCTACAGTTATAGAAGTGGTTCCGAACCAACTTATTGCCACCATGTATTGCAGACTAGAGTTGCAGCAACCAGTGTAAAGGCTGGTTGTTCTTAATTGATAGAGGTTTTTTGCACTTTGCAGACCAGTGTATAGTGCTGGCCTGCAGGTTTAGGAAAAATAAAATATATTTTTGTATGTATATTGCCATATGTACAGTTTGTAGACCGGTGTACGGCGCCGATCCACAATGATATATGATTGCTTTTTTTAAAATTTTTTTAAAAAAGATCCTCTTTAAAAATTTAAAAAAGATCCTCTTTGTATATGTTTCTCTTTCAACTTCCAGATCCCTACCTACCTATTCAGGTTCCGCTATTGGCTCTTCTTCAAGTATTTGTTCTACAACTTCGAGAGACTCCTTTGTTTGAAGAGTTCTCTCGCCAGCCTTTCCAAAGCCTTATAATTTTCTTGACTCAATAGAGTCTTGACCTCAATAGAGGTGTTATTTTCTCTTAGGAACCTGCTCCTAATTTCCTGATATTTCGGGCAGACGGTCAGAACGTGCTCTGGCGTATCCACCTCCCCCCCCCCACATGAGCATGTATCGTCCTCTCTCAGATGGAATCGAGAGAGGTATGACTTAAAGTCCCAATGCCCAGTAAGGAATTCAATCAGCCATCGCGATGGGCTGATCCAGTCTGCCTACAGCCTATCTCTGACATTAGGTAGATATGAATATGTCAGCCTACCTTTTGTCGAGTTGTTCCAGATTTGTTGCCAGTCATCAAGATATCTTTCTGATATCTCTCTTGCGGCACGACGTTGGTCCTCAGCTGACGCTGCATTTTTACGGTTTGCGTATAGCTCCACCCTACGCTTTAATTCCAGCTGGATGGGTAGTTTTCCCGCGATCACAATTAGAGCGTTTATTGGGGAGATTCTGTATACACCGGTGACTCTAATCAGCGCGTGTCTTTGAGAAGTTATCAAACTGCGTTGCGATTCAGGACACATCAAGTCATGCCAATCTGTCGCTGCGTAGGTAGCGATAGGTGTGAACAGCCCAGTGTAGATAGTACTAAGCACCTTAAATTTAAGGCCCCATTCCCATCTTGCCAGGCGTCCAATCCAATCGAACATTTCCGAACATTTAGACTGTATTGCTTTCAAGTGGCATGCGACTTTAAGATGTTTGCCGAAGTGGACTCCAAGGTATTGTACGCTTTCTAATCTCTTCATCCTCGAGTTGCCGACCACAATGTGGGGGGGGGGGACCTTTGGATGAAGGTGGCCTCTCAAAATTAACATTCCACATTTTGGAGAGGCCAGCCTCATTTTATTGAGGCGACACCAGGTTTCCACTTCTTCAGTATAACTCTGGCCTTTTATCTCGATCTCCTTACGCGAGTCTCCCTCCACAAGGAGTGCGATGTCGTCTGCATAGGCAATGACTTCACACCCTAGTCTTGAGAGCTGCCAAAGAAGGGGATCAAGAATTAGGTTCCACAGAGTTGGGCCCAGTACGGATTCTTGCGGACAACCCTTACTGATCCCAAGTTTCACTTCCTCAAAGCCATCTCGTATGAGGACTCGACGGCCCTTCAGGTAATCTTTTATCAATTTATAGAGGTTCCTGGAGCAGGCCTTGCTTTTCAATGCTACTAGTACAGCTGGCCACCAGACGTTGTCAAAGGCGTCTTTGATGTCCAGAAAGATTGCAACAACATATTTTCTGCTTGATTCACTCGCAGACTTGCGCAACTGAACTCTGGCGTCCTCAGTGGATCGCCCTCTCCTGAAGCCGTACTGTCTAGGAGACAACCTTGTATCTATGATCCCATTTAATTTGTTCAGTATCAGAGCTTCAAGGGTTTTGCCGAGCAGTGGCAAAAGGCAAATGGGCCTATAGGACGCAGGGTCCTCAGTTTCCTTGTCCTCACCCTTTCGGATTATGACCACCTGGCCAACCTTCCATTCATTGGGGAAGACCGAGAATTTCAGGCACGAGTTGTAGATGGTGATCAGGTCCTGCCTGATGGTCGGCAGTGCTTTTCGAATTATGGTCAAGTCGAAGCTGTCTGGGCTAGGGGCCTTACCCAGCCTCATCTTGGCCATGACCTGATCCAACTCAGTGTGATCGAATTCAGGGTCGGCTCCCCAAGGGGGAAGCGCGTTAGCCAAGTTTCTCATATCTTTATGCTCTTGCGTTTCATCCTGTGTATTGTCTGGAGTGAACAGGGTTTTGAGCACAGCAGTAGCGGAGCTCACCCAGTCCGTTGTGTAGGTGTCATCATCCAAACGGACGTTGCAAGCAACTTCCTTGATGAACAGCTTTCCGACTTGGAGTCGGTAAGCTACGCCCCAGGGGTTCTCGTTACCCTTTACAGTGACAAAGTCTTGCCATTTGGTCTCTTTAGTATGCCTGAGTCTACGGACATACTCTCTTCTGTCCGCTTTGTATTCATACTTGAGGTGGTCCCGTCTGACGGGTCACGCTCTTTCTGGAATACGCGACGGGCTTGATTTGTTGCCCTTTTTAACCTAGCTAATTCAGGGTTCCACCAGGCAACCCTCCTAACAGCTACCCTACGCCTTGGTATGGCAGCATTGCACGCTTTCCTCAAAGTGGCTGTCAAAGAGCGAACTCTCTCAATTGTCTCCATTTTAGAGCTGGGCATTTCTTTAGGGACATGTTCCCATTCTTCCTCGAGTACAGCCCAGAAGGTTTCCCAGTTTGCTTTCTGTGTGGAGTATCTCTTGAATTTGTATCCCTGATTAGCAACACTCGATCTTGCGAGTTTGCCTGCTCCGTTTAGGTGGAACGTGATGGTTCTGTGATCACTCGAGGTCCAGTCCGCCTTAACGGCCCATCCTGTGATGAGTGTCTCGAGATTCGTGGTGACAAGTGTTACGACCACATTTCCTTCTCCAACTTCGGTGGAAACGGTGGCGATACTACCAGGCACATTGGCAATCTGAAGATTCCACTGCGCTATAAATTTCACTAGTTCTTCCCCTTTGCGGTCGGTGCGATCAGACACCCACAGCAGGGATCTGGCATTGGGGTCAGCACCTATTAGCACCATCCTCCCCCGAAGTGCGTGCAACACCTTACTTAGGTGTGTAAGGTGAACCCCTATTTCGTGGCTCAGCTGGAAGTATCCACGGACCACATACATCGTTAAAGTTTGCATCCTAACCTCCGCCATAGAGAAGTGTGTGTTGGTTAGGTGCTTTAATTTAAGCATGGTCACCTCCGGGTTGAAGACAGCTATAGCCGCCCAGGGGATTTGCTCTTCCACATATACCATTCTAGTGCGCAGTCCGAATCACTCTATTCGGCATAGGCGCTGGTATGGCTCTTGGAGAAGCAGGATGTCTACTCCTCTTTCCACACATTTAGTTCTTATCTCTGGAGTGACCCTGCGTGCTCTTCTAGCATTTAATTGCGCGAAGCGCAAGGCAGGTCCATTTCGATTGTTTCTTACATTACTAGCCGTTATCCGTGGAGTTGACTAACCTCTCCATGCAGCCTTGTATGCTGGACATTTCGAGTCCATAGAGCTATGATTTGAAGCCCTCTTTGCGATTTTGCAGTTTACGCCCTTTGGTGTGTCGCCCTTTTTATTACAGTCTTTGCTGACATGCCCCCCCCCCCAAACTGCAGTGGGAGCAGCATTGCTCTGATTTACAATGTTTCGCTACGTGCCGTAGCCGTGGCACTTGTAGCACCTTGTAACCTTAAGGTAGTCTTGCACTCGACAGGACAGCCACCCTATATACAATCTTTTAGATTCCAGTAGCTTGGTTTTTAAAGCCGGGGTGGCTTCGACAACCCAGTTTGACCGTCTCGCTCCTCTTGCCCATTTTGAAGCGGGGTTTGAAGAATTCTGAGAATTCTTCGGACGAGGAGGACAGTCCCTCGTTTTGCTCATAGATAGCCGAGGTCACCTCATCTGGCGATATGTCTTTAGGCAAATCGTAGGTGATGAGCCTCGGCTTTACCCTTGTTGGGGCCTCAATTTCCAATAAGCTGGCCAGGCTTTTAGACGCTTTGAGCTTTTAGACGCTTTGAGCTTTTCTAACCCCGCCTCTGTTGCCGTTTCCACTAGGAGACTTTTACTGGTCTCCCTCAGTTTCTTTATCTGGACCTTGGCTACACGAGGGTTGAAAGTCTTTTGCAAGACTTCCTTTGCCTTTCCTGTGGAAGAGATTTTTTCCACGTCCCTGGGTTTCAATAAGACCACCTTAGGTGGTGGCCTTATAGTGGCTTTGGCCACCTGGGCCTTGGGGGCGACCAGTCTGCCTTCTGTCCTTTGCTCCTGCACCGAGCTGCTTCTTGCAATTGTTATTGGAGACCACGGTTGCATATGTCTGCGGTCCCCTGGTCTCCTTGTTTTTTTGAGCTAGCTCCTGCAGAGCCTCTAATTTGGCTTGTGCACGAGCACATCTGATGGCCATCTCCGGTATGACCACCATAAGCTCTTTTAAATTTTCAATCCCCTCTTTCCTCAGAGCCGGGTCCTCTGCTGTTTTGAGGACCACTTTAATATTTTCATAGAGGTCCGCAACCTGCGCTGGGACCTCAAGGCAATCCCTGACCTTCTTGGGTGCCTTTTGTTTCGGTGGTGCTATTGCAGTATCTGTCCCGGGTGGCAGATATATGGTGGCAGGTCCCGACAGCGGGCCAGCAGCGCGAAGTGCATGGTGAGGTAAGAAATGAACGTGAATAGCTACGACCCGATGGTTACATGTCGCTAACGTTAACGAGCCCGCTGCCGACCCCGAGTGGGTCGACAGCGGACCAGTATCGCGATAAAATTTATTCTTTATGATTGGAATTTATAATTTGGAATTTGAAATTTGAATTTGAGGTTTGAAATTTGTGATGTTACAATTTACGATTACTTCTTAGCACGCGCAACCGCAACACCAGCAGCCTCTCGTCATGGCGTGAGCTAGCCCGCCGCCGATCAATGGTCAGCTACAGGCCGGCCGACGCGTGAGGAGGGGCGACAGACGTGAAATCTTCATTTGTGCCCAAAGTAAACTGGCCCGCTGCCGACCCCGATTGGGTCGACAGCGCGCCAGCATCGCAATTCGGTTAGAGAGTAGTAATAGAGAGCGGGGCGTTTCCTCCAAGTCTAAGTGGGTTGGTCCACCGCTTAACTTTGCGCAGTCAGCAGTGGATAGTTAAAAATTACGCGTCTTCTAGCTAATACATACACTTTTGCTCAAAGAGCCCTATTCGACCTACCACCAGCGTATCTGGAGACAGGCCGACCTAACTAGTAATCCTTTCTTGATTGTCAGGTTATTTCTCTCACGCAGAACCTTAGTCAACTTTGGTATGACTAAGGGAGATTAGCCATGTGGGAGGGGCGGTTTTCTGGCTGTGAGAGAGCTGTCGAGGCCAGTTATGCGTTACTTGTTCCGGATAGCCTGCCTAACTGTAGCAATTTGTTTCATTTTAACGCCTGTTAATCGCTAATTATAGCCTACTTAGTATCTAACTATTCTAAATTATACTTAATTCATTATCTAGTGTTCGACTCTTCCTCTAGGGGGTGTCGCATTGGAAGAGACGCTGGAGAGTCGACCGCACGCAGCCTAAATAACTTACATAACTTATAGTAGCTTATCGGATAATCGCAGTACGCAGTAGTTGCTATATTCTATATATTCTACATATTCTATACTATTTGATACTATTAATAGTATACTATACTACTTATTCTATACTATATATTCTACATTCTACTTTACTGTACATTACAGGCTTTATAGACCTACATACTTATCTATTGATTTAGTGCTTGACAACCTTCTGTTTACAAAGGTGAATAGGTTAAAAAACTTATTCACAATTAACGTCGGAGTTTGTTTTAAATCTGCACTAGATGAATTAGTGCCGATTGTAGTGCCAGGCCGTGCAGTCAACTCTTACTGGAGTCCAGCGGTGAGTATCTGCTGCGCCATGGTCTTTTCAAATTGGAAATGGGCAAGCCATCGCCTCGGGCGTACGCTTGCCGAAGATCAGTGATCTTATCATGAGTGTGTACGTACTGCTTGCACTTAGAGCCAGGCGCATTTGCGAATTGTGCGCATTGCTTTTCCTGCTGTACAAAACAGCACAACACATTCTGTGTTTAGCCGTTTGATTATTTATTTAACGAGATAAATTTTAGTGTGCTTGCAATCCTTGTTGCCTTACTTCCACACCAGTCCTTGCACATTGTTCTGGATGTCGAATGTGTAATGACGGTTTAGAGTAAAGCGCATGACTTATAGGTACACTCATATATTCTCGTTTTCTGTTACCCAGCTTCATTGCTCCGAGTGAGTGAGCTCCATCCAGATGTCAGACACATGCGCCTTCGCCTCGATGGCACTCCTCGTCGCCTTCGGCCAGGGATTTCCTGAATACCATCTTTCGATCATAGCATGCCGTCTTCATGCTTCATGCACTATTATTTGATTAAGTTTACTGGGGGGTCCGGTGTGCATGCTTTTATCGGGATGCGAGCCTACACGCATCCATCCGATCTATTACTTATTTATTTATTTATTTATTTTATTGCTTATTATGTTTCTATTTATTATTATTATTATTGTTTGTATTAGCTGTGGTTCTTGTTAGTACATCTTGTGTACTTCTCTGGATCCCCTGTGCATTTGAGTATTTGCTACGTGAGACGATTATACCGTGCTTTGACAGAGTCGCTCAAGAGGTGCCAACCTACCTCCTTCTGCGCTCACTACTGTCCTTGACAGATAATAGGTTCGTACTCTGTTGGCAATTAGTACGCAACCTTAGCCGGAGACCCTGCGTCTGTTGCATACGCATTGTGGCTCTGAGGGCTCTTGGACCCCGACTGTCTGTTTCCATTGCTGAGGAATTTCCATGGCGTAATTGTCCCGTCTGCCCTTGTGCAGAATAGATTTCGGTTTAGGCGGCCTTGGATTGGTTCCTCAAGTGGCATGGCACTATCTGTATGACTCCCTGACATGGTCCGGACCCAAAGCTCCTTACTCCTGCATCTTTTGGCGCACTTCGGCAATCTTAGAGATAGCAGGCGCATTGGCGCTTCAGGTTCGATAGTGTGACTTGAGAGTTACCGTGAGTGGGGCATCTTAGACACTCCACTCTCGGGCCTCTAAACGCTCTCAAAACAACTTCGACTGTTGAACGATTGCAGAGGAGGACCCTCGCTATGATAGCATCTAGCATTTAGCATTTAGCATTTCGCATTTCGCGTTTTTAATCATCGCAGGTGGGCTCGATTTGTCTCAAATGCGCACTTTCAAGCCACGCCAACTCATTTCTTATGGCGTCATGAGATGAATGGGATTCCCAATTCGAATCATCAAGAACAGAGCCTCCTTTTCAAATGCAGGGGTCATCCAGTTCTCATGGTCGCAGCGGTTCCGACGTATATTCCTACAGACGAATCTGCTTGTCATACTGCCGGGTACAGCCACTATCTCGGGGTCGCGGTGGCGACTGACTCACCGTACTGGCTTGTCGCTTTCTAAACACTGAGTCCTAGGATCAGTTACTTTGCCAGCCCCCTGCGGGGGGTGGGATAGGGACATTCGAGTCGCCATTCTTTTTGAGTGTGGAGAGTTTTACTTGCCGGAAAGCTTATATACACTGCCCCCATGGTCGAGAGTTTGGGGTACGCCCAACCAGCGCGTTCCAGCCAAGTGCACCCACCGCTCCTTGTCTGAAACTACCGATAGACCATAACAGTGACAGCTGACTTTGGTCGCTCTAGGTAGAGCCGAGACCCTTCTAAATCTCTACTGAGTAAGCAGGTCAGTTCCCGAGCTGTGACGCAGCACAACCGTTCGACCTTTCGGTTTCCAGTAATCCCCAGTAACCGTTCACTCTGTCCTCTGCGATGTAGAGGGGTAACCACTGCGACCACGACTCTGACCGCAATCAACCGGGTCTGGGATCGAGATCCCAGGCGCCCCCCGGTCCCCATGGTACCTTTTATACTCCAGGTGGGAGTTTCGGGGCGATGCCCATACTGATTTCAGGTTTCTGTCATCCTCAGGCTCAGTCGACCTGTTAGTTGGGGCCGTGGGTGCGCTACTCCCAAAGGATACGGATAACCGCAGGCGGTCACCCGTAGAGCCTCCCTTGTGGCTAGACAATCAACAGGACGAAAAAGAAAGACAAACCGTGTGACGGAGACAACGTCGGATAGGCCGTCGAACAGACTTTCGTGAACGGATATGACGAGGCCGTACTACGGAAAATACCGCGTGAGTGGAAATGTTATAAGATTATGAATGGTGATTAGATGAGGGTGACAATGAGTGCGATGATGAATGTGTAGAATCATGAGCTACACCTAGGCTAGTGCGAAGGAAAACGTTAAAAGGTCTTTACCGATTTAAATCTATCAATGCCAAGCTCTTACAAAAATTACAGTCAACTGCGAAGACAACAGAAGAAAACGATAGGAAGCTAGAGGATATAGTCTAGTACCCGGTACCCACGGTACCGTTTATCCCCTGGTAAGGACACCGGTTGGATGTCTTGCCACACCACGCACCGGCGGGCGCCGCCGAATCTCTAATAAACACCTTCCATGCACTTCCATGCGACCCTATATAACATATCTACAACAACATCCATGCAATACACACAGCTCATTCATTCATCCATTCATGCATTTTAAAGGCGAAGGAGTCCAGATGACATTCATACTTGCTCCAGTCACACTTGCCCACACGCCACCTGACCACGCTCGCCCCCAGCTCCTGGCTCTCCACACACTCGGATTTCATCCCAATCACGATTGGATTGTAATCGCTCACCCCCCATCAGACTGGATCCGCCACTCGTGCGTGTATCCCTGGCCCCTGTAGAGAGTGACGTCGATGTCAGTCTCCCCAGAGGCCCCGCTGAACGTGTAGGCAGGCGAGGGCTCATTCAATACAATCATACCCTTCATGGGGTATGACCGAAACACCTATTCCTCAAGCGCCGCAGACCTCCGGGCGCTAGGCCAGTTCCGCGCCCGGTTCTTACTGAACCAGAGCGCGAACGTAACATTCGCGTCCATCGAGACGAGGACTCTTCTTCTTTGCAGCTCACCATATACCTTATCCAAGAACTGAATACCCTCATTCACATGTTCATTCACACCGCAGTAGAGGGAGACCACATATAGCCCCCCCATACTTCCATTCACCCATACACACACTCCAAGCATAAACTCGTATTCATTCACACGAACACATTCATATCTAGACTTAAAAATCGAGACACCGGCACTCCCAGAGCAGAAAAGGAAATTTCTTACTCCCGGCATGCACATAGGGTTCTTGGAAAAGGGCAAACCCAATATCCTTCTTCAGAACGTATTCGCCTATCTCGCACATCACTAAATAGGCGTGCATGCAGTTAAGCTGCAGCACTCTTAGTCCTACCCCGCATTGCACAATCCCTATCCGCCACCATTGCACTTTGTCCACTATCCATTATCATACCTTTGCCTCAAGAACTTAACCCTAAACAGATACTCCGGGAAATCGGGCGACATAGCCGAGTGGCCCGAGGGCTGCCGTCTTGCCCTACAATTCGGACAGTCCTACATGTAGCCGCCAGGTGGCCCGGGTTCCCACATTTCCAGCACAGCCTCTGTTTTTTAAAATCCTTCACTGCGTGCCCGTAACCGACGTACCCGAAACACCTCGGCACACGTAGTCCCACTCCCGCATGCGGTATGAGCACCAGCCTATATATACCAGCCTCCTTAAAGAGGCTCCTCCTCCATTCCTCCCCACTGACCACCACCCTCATATTTTTATCATAGACACCAGACAGGAAGTATTCGTCCCCCATCTCTACGGGTACGTCGTAGACGACAAACCCTGGGGTCTAGACGCTTTGGCTCCTCGCGGCCTCAACGAGCCTCAACGAGCCGGCCTCAACGAGCCCGGCATGTCGCACTAGGTGCCTCAGGTCCACATCCCTTGGGGTCTCCACGACGACCCCACCACTCTTGGCCGACCTCACATTCTCTAACTTCAGTTCCTCCCCTGTCACCAGCACCTCGTTCATCCTTCGCCTAATTTCCATCGAGGTCAGGTCCTCATTCCTTCCCTTCAATACCTCCGCATACGATCGTTTCCCTTCTCCTCCCCTGTCAACTGATATCATTTCTTCATCCTAACCTCTATTCATCCGATACATCCTGATTATTATAATTATGATGACCTCCACAACCTTCGCACCGTCCACGCACACGCCTAGAACCTTTCTTACTATACCCTCCGTCCTCCCCATCACTTCTGCCATCTCTCCCGTAAATCCCTGCAACGCTTGTAGCCCCCCCCCCCGCAGTTTGGCGTTTGCCATCAAAAGGCCCTGTACAATGTCCTCAGCCCCGCCAACATCGCCAGGTATTTTGGGACCTTGTTCGCGTCACTCAATAGCGCTCCCCGGACGTTTTTCGACATTTCTCTGCAGCGCCCTATCGGATCCGGGAAGGTGAGCTGGTCAGTCCCTCCATTTCGGATCCGCTTGCAACTACCTCCTTGACTATATCATCCGGTATCTCCTTTTTAATTTTTGTTAGGTCCCCTACTATTTTCTGGCACACCACGTATACGTCCTGACAACATCCTTAATCCTGTACCACCCCACCTTCCAGCTGCACTGCTGCTCAGTGGCAGCCCCCACTACTACCAGCGCCCCCTTGTTCACTGTCTTTACCCATGCCACTCTTCTCCATATCTCTCTCCCTCTGCCTCCTTGCCGCCCTTCTCATTAGTTTCTTCACCATGCTCCCTATTTTCTTCTTCTCTTTCTCCCTCTCCCTTTCTCCCAATTCCGCCAAGCCTTCACGACTCTCACCCGCGAGAGGGACCGTGAGCGCGTGAAGGGAAATTGTGTCCTCACTCGTCACACGCTCCTCCTCCTCTCTCAACCCTTCACTATTTTAAGTTTGTATTTGTTGTTACCTATCTGGTTCTTACGTCCCCCCCTCGCGAACAAGGGGCCAGACGAGGGAGAAACTCCCACATCCGGCACTAGAGTGACTACGTGTTAAATGTACATCATTCTCAAAAAATGATGGCCGCTAGGTACTCGGGTCCGCCGAGCCACTCATTATATCGGGACCTGAAGTTCCTCTCGTACTGAGCAGGATTACTATCGCAACGACGAATCATCAGTAGGGTAAAACTAACCTGTCTCAGGACCTTCTAAACCCAGCTCACGTTCTCTGTTGGTGGGTGAACAATCCGACGTTTAGCGAATTCTGCTTCGCAATGATAGGAAGACCCGACATCGAAGGATCAAAAAGCCACGTCGCTATTAACGCATGGCCGCCACAAGCCAGCTATCACTGTGGTAACTTTCGATGGTTGATTGACACCTCTTGCTGAAATCTCTTCAAGCCAAAAGGATCGATAGTCCGTGTTTTCGCAGTCTCTATGCGTACTGAACATTGAGATCCAGCCAGCTATTCCCCTTTTACTCTTCGCCAGGATTCTGTCCTCGCTGAGCTGGCCTTAAGGCACCTACGCTATTCTTTAACAGATGTACCACCCCAGTTAAACTCTCCGCCTGGCAATGTCCTCGAATCGGATAACAGAGTATTAACAACGATCAGCCGAAGCCTCACGCCAATCTTGCACGCTTGGCTCTAAAACACCGTGACAGCCTGGATGAAAATCCAAGGCGGACGCGCTCCGTCTAAACGAGTAAGTAAAGAAACGATGAATCTAGTGGTATTTCACCGGTGATGTTACCATCTCCCACTATGCTACACCTCGCATGTCTCCTTAAAGTGCCAGACTAGAGTCAAGCTCAACAGGGTCTACTTTCCCCGCTAATTTTTCCAAGCCCGTTCCCTTGGCACTGGTTTCGCTAGAAGGTAGATAGGGACAGATAGTGTATTGAGGCTCATCCTCTATGGAGTATTGCCATGCTTCCTCGGCCAAATGGCCATACGCTGCCTTTTCAGGCTGGAGTTTCCTACCTTCCTTGAAAACACTGACAAACGAGCGGTCTTTGGAAAAATTCATGCCTGTTGGATCGAATCGTGTGAGTTTTTCCCTTGGCAAAACAGACAGGAGGAACCCTCGTTCGATTTTGTACAGAGTAGTGCTTTAGTTGCGAATCCACTGAAGTGTCTATAGAACCTTCGTTGGTATCACATCCACGGGGAACCACGGGAAGGCGCACCACCGGGTCCCGCCTGGGCCCACATTGTCCCTGTTGCAAAAATTTTGGTTTAACATAAAGAAAAAAATGTGTTTGATGAAAGGAGTGGCAAGGTAGATAGCTTAGTCCATCCTACCTCTTTGGTCGCCATCCTGATTTGCAAGGAATAGAAACGATTTTGTACCTGTTGGTCGAACCACACGTTTACAGTGCCCCGATGCTCCGATACCTTGTATAGGATCATCAAAGCACTGGCAACTCTAGGTTTAACAGGAGGAGTGCTTTTGTAACACACTGCCTCGCTTTCAGTCATTCAGCAGTCGTGCACCCACGGAGAACCTCGTAAAGGCACACTCCCCAAGTCCCGCCTAGACTTATACTACAGCCTTTCCGCTGAAAGAGGGGCTATGCTAACCCCCTGATCAGCAAAAATTTTGTCTGTTTTTGTCCGAGTGGACGAGCCCAAGTGGGTCCCATTATAGCCAACCCATTTGAGTCCCCCGCCGGACGACTTACTTACAAAATTGTGGGATTTAAACAGTTTTTAGAAAAAGGCAAACGTCACTGTGACTCTGATTTGAAGAGCTTTCAGTGACTATGCCTGGTACCTTCTAGTTTAGACCTGCCTGCCTTCACACTGTTTGGCATTATCGGATACGAGGACGTATCCGTTAAAGGCAAAGCGAATGCATTCCAGTCCAAACCTGCTTTGGCTGTGGTCCGCCGTACCGGACCAACCCAGCACCGATGAGAGCAGCTCCGAGAAGGCCTTAGCCGTTCCTTTCTGCGCCGCGTCCCCCGTATGTGCTCAAGGGTGTCCCGGGGACCCTTTCGCTTCGGGGCTGAATAGCGCCTCTAACTCGCCTACAGCCCGTCGCAGAGGAACGTTTGACACTGTTTATAAATGCACAATGAACAATCAATCCCCGGGATAGCTTGGTTCTCAAGCTAGAATTCAACATTTCGCACTGACATACCAGCCATCCTCTTCCACCTTGAGCTGATGGGCAATTCTACAGACCACTTGCCTCTCTTGTGGGGTCTCGGGGCCCCGGTGTCGACCATGTCACCGTGCCACGTCTCGCTTCTGACTTAATTGATATGCCAATTAATCAACGTGGCCCCTGAGGGTGGTTGATAGGGTGATTCTGTAACTATAGATTTAACGTGCAGTATCTACCAATTTAGATCACACACAGTTGAACACATTCTCAATCACACCTTTATTCACATTCACTTTACTACACCCAATAACACTTCACACAATCCAATACCACTCTATCACTCATACCATTCATCCCACCAGTCGCTCCCACATTCGTTCTATCATTCACACAGTTATCAATCTCACATTCTTCAACCACATACGTACAATCCACATTCAAACCACGGTGATTTTCCCTGGTCTTCCTTTCCAATCCTAGTCTGCGTGCGCAATGGGTTATGGGGTGGTGGCGCGAGGGGTGGTTTGGGGTGGCTCTAGCGAGGGAATAACCCCCACCAGCCACTTCCCCGCGAATTTGCTCCATCATTTACACTTATACACAGTCGCTCTCTTACACCCATGCACCACCTACACACGCCGCACATGCATTCCTTATCACACTCACTTATCACCTTATCGCCTTTCATTTATCTTTGACTCTTGCAACTGAGATCCTCGCGGTACAATTTCGACGCTTAACCCTAGTTTCCGACACGCGAGCTTAAGGTTAGAGGTCGAGGGATCGGGTGTTTCCCTCCCGCGGCCGGTACACGACTGGCAAGGAGCTGGCACGAGCTGGGCCTGTATGTTCCTGCCTGAGTTTCAGCTTTATTCGTAGTTTGAAATTTAAAGTTTTAAGTTTATTTGCTAAAATTTAGTTTAGTTTTAAGCACTTTAAATGGGGACATACGGAGTATTTCAGATTTGCTTTGCTTTCTTATACGATTATGGTTTTACTAGCCTTTTACTATGCTATTACTACTACTACCATTAACTTCAATACCTTGTTTCAAGCTACGACCAGTTGAATGGCCTAGTGGGGTCGGAGCGGAGGGGGGATGGAGCTCCTTGATTTACAATGGGACTGCCACTGGTTCCATTGTGTACATTGTCTCTGTAATGTGGCCTAGTGTATGTGTGTTCTAGGCCAGGATATATGTTAAATTTGTTTTAAAATTATGCATTAAGTTATGTAATAGCTGTTTTTTAGATGTCAAATCGTAATATTAACTGTTAGTGTTCCGAATTTTGTTATTTTTTGACAATTTGTCGAAGGTAATCGTTTTTCCGAGTTTCGATTTTTGTGCGTTTTCCTTATATATTGCAGTAGTTTTTGTATCATTTGTTTTTTACCGGGCACTTATTTACATTTACTGTTTATTTATTGAATTACAGTGTTATTAATTGTAATGATTCAAAGGTCTATTGGTATATTGGAAAACTTCAATATTTTCAGGCGATACTGACCGTCTGGCTAAGTCACAGGCGTTATGTATCTAAGTCTCGTGTGTTTGCAAGTTATGATTATCACGATTTTTAAACTGTTCATTTAGTTAGTTGGGATTGTTCTTCAATGTACTAGATTGTTAAAGTTATAAAAGTTCAAAATATTTCTGGATTTTTAAGAAAAATGCATCGTTCTCAGGCGATGCTGTCTGACAAGATCGCGAGTTTGATATGTATTAGTCTTGTACTCTTACAAGTCATGAATATTTCGATTTTCAAGCTGTTTATTTAGTTAGTTGGGATCGTTGTTAGGTGTATTAAATTGTTAAGGCTGGACGGAATTCGAAGTATTTCTTGATTTTTGAGAAGGACGTATGATATCGATGCATCTTTTCATCGTAGGTCAGACTCTGTTTTGAGCCACGTTGATGATTTTATGTTGATTTGTTTTTGTCTATTTTATATTATTTGAATTCTTTTGATCATTTTAATTATTTTGCATTATTTTCTACTTTGCATGTTAATAGTCTAATCAATTATCTAGTCTACTATGATCCATAGTGACCGAAATGGATTTTGCTGTACTTTTGTGCAGATGTGTTTACTTACTTGTATTCAGGGAGACTTACGACATCTTTACTCGATGCAGTCTGGCCCGGCGTTGATCGACCCGAGGACCGACCAACCGACCACTTAGTAGTGTCACATTGTTTTGAGCCTTTCGACTCTTAAGACTCCTAGAGATATCGTTGCTACCTTGAACTAGAAAGGATACGGACTTAGAGCTGTTCAGGTATAATCCCACGGATGGTACCTTCGCACCACTGGCCGCTCGACCGAATCCGTAAACCAAATATCGGGATCTGCAGTTCCTCTCGTACTGAGCACGATTACTATCGCAACGACGAGTCATCAGTAGGGTAAATAATCCGACGTTTAACGAATTCTGCTTCGCAATGATAGGAAGACCCGACATCGAAGGATCAAAAAGGCACGTCGCTATTAACGCATGAATGTAGTGGTATTTCACCGGTGATGTTACCATCTCCCACTATGCTACACCTCGCATGTCTCCTTAAAGTGCCAGACTAGAGTCAAGCTCAACAGGGTCTACTTTCCCCGCTAATTTTTCCAAGCCCGTTCCCTTGGCACTGGTTTCGCTAGAAGGTAGATAGGGACAGATAGTGTATTGAGGCTCATCCTCTATGGAGTATTGCCATGCTTCCTCGGCCAAATGGCCATACGCTGCCTTTTCAGGCTGGAGTTTCCTACCTTCCTTGAAAACACTGACAAACGAGCGGTCTTTGGAAAAATTCATGCCTGTTGGATCGAATCGTGTGAGTTTTTCCCTTGGCAAAACAGACAGGAGGAACCCTCGTTCGATTTTGTACAGAGTAGTGCTTTAGTTGCGAATCCACTGAAGTGTCTATAGAACCTTCGTTGGTATCACATCCACGGGGAACCACGGGAAGGCGCACCACCGGGTCCCGCCTGGGCCCACATTGTCCCTGTTGCAAAAATTTTGGTTTAACATAAAGAAAAAAATGTGTTTGATGAAAGGAGTGGCAAGGTAGATAGCTTAGTCCATCCTACCTCTTTGGTCGCCATCCTGATTTGCAAGGAATAGAAACGATTTTGTACCTGTTGGTCGAACCACACGTTTACAGTGCCCCGATGCTCCGATACCTTGTATAGGATCATCAAAGCACTGGCAACTCTAGGTTTAACAGGAGGAGTGCTTTTGTAACACACTGCCTCGCTTTCAGTCATTCAGCAGTCGTGCACCCACGGAGAACCTCGTAAAGGCACACTCCCCAAGTCCCGCCTAGACTTATACTACAGCCTTTCCGCTGAAAGAGGGGCTATGCTAACCCCCTGATCAGCAAAAATTTTGTCTGTTTTTGTCCGAGTGGACGAGCCCAAGTGGGTCCCATTATAGCCAACCCATTTGAGTCCCCCGCCGGACGACTTACTTACAAAATTGTGGGATTTAAACAGTTTTTAGAAAAAGGCAAACGTCACTGTGACTCTGATTTGAAGAGCTTTCAGTGACTATGCCTGGTACCTTCTAGTTTAGACCTGCCTGCCTTCACACTGTTTGGCATTATCGGATACGAGGACGTATCCGTTAAAGGCAAAGCGAATGCATTCCAGTCCAAACCTGCTTTGGCTGTGGTCCGCCGTACCGGACCAACCCAGCACCGATGAGAGCAGCTCCGAGAAGGCCTTAGCCGTTCCTTTCTGCGCCGCGTCCCCCGTATGTGCTCAAGGGTGTCCCGGGGACCCTTTCGCTTCGGGGCTGAATAGCGCCTCTAACTCGCCTACAGCCCGTCGCAGAGGAACGTTTGACACTGTTTATAAATGCACAATGAACAATCAATCCCCGGGATAGCTTGGTTCTCAAGCTAGAATTCAACATTTCGCACTGACATACCAGCCATCCTCTTCCACCTTGAGCTGATGGGCAATTCTACAGACCACTTGCCTCTCTTGTGGGGTCTCGGGGCCCCGGTGTCGACCATGTCACCGTGCCACGTCTCGCTTCTGACTTAATTGATATGCCAATTAATCAACGTGGCCCCTGAGGGTGGTTGATAGGGTGATTCTGTAACTATAGATTTAACGTGCAGTATCTACCAATTTAGATCACACACAGTTGAACACATTCTCAATCACACCTTTATTCACATTCACTTTACTACACCCAATAACACTTCACACAATCCAATACCACTCTATCACTCATACCATTCATCCCACCAGTCGCTCCCACATTCGTTCTATCATTCACACAGTTATCAATCTCACATTCTTCAACCACATACGTACAATCCACATTCAAACCACGGTGATTTTCCCTGGTCTTCCTTTCCAATCCTAGTCTGCGTGCGCAATGGGTTATGGGGTGGTGGCGCGAGGGGTGGTTTGGGGTGGCTCTAGCGAGGGAATAACCCCCACCAGCCACTTCCCCGCGAATTTGCTCCATCATTTACACTTATACACAGTCGCTCTCTTACACCCATGCACCACCTACACACGCCGCACATGCATTCCTTATCACACTCACTTATCACCTTATCGCCTTTCATTTATCTTTGACTCTTGCAACTGAGATCCTCGCGGTACAATTTCGACGCTTAACCCTAGTTTCCGACACGCGAGCTTAAGGTTAGAGGTCGAGGGATCGGGTGTTTCCCTCCCGCGGCCGGTACACGACTGGCAAGGAGCTGGCACGAGCTGGGCCTGTATGTTCCTGCCTGAGTTTCAGCTTTATTCGTAGTTTGAAATTTAAAGTTTTAAGTTTATTTGCTAAAATTTAGTTTAGTTTTAAGCACTTTAAATGGGGACATACGGAGTATTTCAGATTTGCTTTGCTTTCTTATACGATTATGGTTTTACTAGCCTTTTACTATGCTATTACTACTACTACCATTAACTTCAATACCTTGTTTCAAGCTACGACCAGTTGAATGGCCTAGTGGGGTCGGAGCGGAGGGGGGATGGAGCTCCTTGATTTACAATGGGACTGCCACTGGTTCCATTGTGTACATTGTCTCTGTAATGTGGCCTAGTGTATGTGTGTTCTAGGCCAGGATATATGTTAAATTTGTTTTAAAATTATGCATTAAGTTATGTAATAGCTGTTTTTTAGATGTCAAATCGTAATATTAACTGTTAGTGTTCCGAATTTTGTTATTTTTTGACAATTTGTCGAAGGTAATCGTTTTTCCGAGTTTCGATTTTTGTGCGTTTTCCTTATATATTGCAGTAGTTTTTGTATCATTTGTTTTTTACCGGGCACTTATTTACATTTACTGTTTATTTATTGAATTACAGTGTTATTAATTGTAATGATTCAAAGGTCTATTGGTATATTGGAAAACTTCAATATTTTCAGGCGATACTGACCGTCTGGCTAAGTCACAGGCGTTATGTATCTAAGTCTCGTGTGTTTGCAAGTTATGATTATCACGATTTTTAAACTGTTCATTTAGTTAGTTGGGATTGTTCTTCAATGTACTAGATTGTTAAAGTTATAAAAGTTCAAAATATTTCTGGATTTTTAAGAAAAATGCATCGTTCTCAGGCGATGCTGTCTGACAAGATCGCGAGTTTGATATGTATTAGTCTTGTACTCTTACAAGTCATGAATATTTCGATTTTCAAGCTGTTTATTTAGTTAGTTGGGATCGTTGTTAGGTGTATTAAATTGTTAAGGCTGGACGGAATTCGAAGTATTTCTTGATTTTTGAGAAGGACGTATGATATCGATGCATCTTTTCATCGTAGGTCAGACTCTGTTTTGAGCCACGTTGATGATTTTATGTTGATTTGTTTTTGTCTATTTTATATTATTTGAATTCTTTTGATCATTTTAATTATTTTGCATTATTTTCTACTTTGCATGTTAATAGTCTAATCAATTATCTAGTCTACTATGATCCATAGTGACCGAAATGGATTTTGCTGTACTTTTGTGCAGATGTGTTTACTTACTTGTATTCAGGGAGACTTACGACATCTTTACTCGATGCAGTCTGGCCCGGCGTTGATCGACCCGAGGACCGACCAACCGACCACTTAGTAGTGTCACATTGTTTTGAGCCTTTCGACTCTTAAGACTCCTAGAGATATCGTTGCTACCTTGAACTAGAAAGGATACGGACTTAGAGCTGTTCAGGTATAATCCCACGGATGGTACCTTCGCACCACTGGCCGCTCGACCGAATCCGTAAACCAAATATCGGGATCTGCAGTTCCTCTCGTACTGAGCACGATTACTATCGCAACGACGAGTCATCAGTAGGGTAAATAATCCGACGTTTAACGAATTCTGCTTCGCAATGATAGGAAGACCCGACATCGAAGGATCAAAAAGGCACGTCGCTATTAACGCATGAATGTAGTGGTATTTCACCGGTGATGTTACCATCTCCCACTATGCTACACCTCGCATGTCTCCTTAAAGTGCCAGACTAGAGTCAAGCTCAACAGGGTCTACTTTCCCCGCTAATTTTTCCAAGCCCGTTCCCTTGGCACTGGTTTCGCTAGAAGGTAGATAGGGACAGATAGTGTATTGAGGCTCATCCTCTATGGAGTATTGCCATGCTTCCTCGGCCAAATGGCCATACGCTGCCTTTTCAGGCTGGAGTTTCCTACCTTCCTTGAAAACACTGACAAACGAGCGGTCTTTGGAAAAATTCATGCCTGTTGGATCGAATCGTGTGAGTTTTTCCCTTGGCAAAACAGACAGGAGGAACCCTCGTTCGATTTTGTACAGAGTAGTGCTTTAGTTGCGAATCCACTGAAGTGTCTATAGAACCTTCGTTGGTATCACATCCACGGGGAACCACGGGAAGGCGCACCACCGGGTCCCGCCTGGGCCCACATTGTCCCTGTTGCAAAAATTTTGGTTTAACATAAAGAAAAAAATGTGTTTGATGAAAGGAGTGGCAAGGTAGATAGCTTAGTCCATCCTACCTCTTTGGTCGCCATCCTGATTTGCAAGGAATAGAAACGATTTTGTACCTGTTGGTCGAACCACACGTTTACAGTGCCCCGATGCTCCGATACCTTGTATAGGATCATCAAAGCACTGGCAACTCTAGGTTTAACAGGAGGAGTGCTTTTGTAACACACTGCCTCGCTTTCAGTCATTCAGCAGTCGTGCACCCACGGAGAACCTCGTAAAGGCACACTCCCCAAGTCCCGCCTAGACTTATACTACAGCCTTTCCGCTGAAAGAGGGGCTATGCTAACCCCCTGATCAGCAAAAATTTTGTCTGTTTTTGTCCGAGTGGACGAGCCCAAGTGGGTCCCATTATAGCCAACCCATTTGAGTCCCCCGCCGGACGACTTACTTACAAAATTGTGGGATTTAAACAGTTTTTAGAAAAAGGCAAACGTCACTGTGACTCTGATTTGAAGAGCTTTCAGTGACTATGCCTGGTACCTTCTAGTTTAGACCTGCCTGCCTTCACACTGTTTGGCATTATCGGATACGAGGACGTATCCGTTAAAGGCAAAGCGAATGCATTCCAGTCCAAACCTGCTTTGGCTGTGGTCCGCCGTACCGGACCAACCCAGCACCGATGAGAGCAGCTCCGAGAAGGCCTTAGCCGTTCCTTTCTGCGCCGCGTCCCCCGTATGTGCTCAAGGGTGTCCCGGGGACCCTTTCGCTTCGGGGCTGAATAGCGCCTCTAACTCGCCTACAGCCCGTCGCAGAGGAACGTTTGACACTGTTTATAAATGCACAATGAACAATCAATCCCCGGGATAGCTTGGTTCTCAAGCTAGAATTCAACATTTCGCACTGACATACCAGCCATCCTCTTCCACCTTGAGCTGATGGGCAATTCTACAGACCACTTGCCTCTCTTGTGGGGTCTCGGGGCCCCGGTGTCGACCATGTCACCGTGCCACGTCTCGCTTCTGACTTAATTGATATGCCAATTAATCAACGTGGCCCCTGAGGGTGGTTGATAGGGTGATTCTGTAACTATAGATTTAACGTGCAGTATCTACCAATTTAGATCACACACAGTTGAACACATTCTCAATCACACCTTTATTCACATTCACTTTACTACACCCAATAACACTTCACACAATCCAATACCACTCTATCACTCATACCATTCATCCCACCAGTCGCTCCCACATTCGTTCTATCATTCACACAGTTATCAATCTCACATTCTTCAACCACATACGTACAATCCACATTCAAACCACGGTGATTTTCCCTGGTCTTCCTTTCCAATCCTAGTCTGCGTGCGCAATGGGTTATGGGGTGGTGGCGCGAGGGGTGGTTTGGGGTGGCTCTAGCGAGGGAATAACCCCCACCAGCCACTTCCCCGCGAATTTGCTCCATCATTTACACTTATACACAGTCGCTCTCTTACACCCATGCACCACCTACACACGCCGCACATGCATTCCTTATCACACTCACTTATCACCTTATCGCCTTTCATTTATCTTTGACTCTTGCAACTGAGATCCTCGCGGTACAATTTCGACGCTTAACCCTAGTTTCCGACACGCGAGCTTAAGGTTAGAGGTCGAGGGATCGGGTGTTTCCCTCCCGCGGCCGGTACACGACTGGCAAGGAGCTGGCACGAGCTGGGCCTGTATGTTCCTGCCTGAGTTTCAGCTTTATTCGTAGTTTGAAATTTAAAGTTTTAAGTTTATTTGCTAAAATTTAGTTTAGTTTTAAGCACTTTAAATGGGGACATACGGAGTATTTCAGATTTGCTTTGCTTTCTTATACGATTATGGTTTTACTAGCCTTTTACTATGCTATTACTACTACTACCATTAACTTCAATACCTTGTTTCAAGCTACGACCAGTTGAATGGCCTAGTGGGGTCGGAGCGGAGGGGGGATGGAGCTCCTTGATTTACAATGGGACTGCCACTGGTTCCATTGTGTACATTGTCTCTGTAATGTGGCCTAGTGTATGTGTGTTCTAGGCCAGGATATATGTTAAATTTGTTTTAAAATTATGCATTAAGTTATGTAATAGCTGTTTTTTAGATGTCAAATCGTAATATTAACTGTTAGTGTTCCGAATTTTGTTATTTTTTGACAATTTGTCGAAGGTAATCGTTTTTCCGAGTTTCGATTTTTGTGCGTTTTCCTTATATATTGCAGTAGTTTTTGTATCATTTGTTTTTTACCGGGCACTTATTTACATTTACTGTTTATTTATTGAATTACAGTGTTATTAATTGTAATGATTCAAAGGTCTATTGGTATATTGGAAAACTTCAATATTTTCAGGCGATACTGACCGTCTGGCTAAGTCACAGGCGTTATGTATCTAAGTCTCGTGTGTTTGCAAGTTATGATTATCACGATTTTTAAACTGTTCATTTAGTTAGTTGGGATTGTTCTTCAATGTACTAGATTGTTAAAGTTATAAAAGTTCAAAATATTTCTGGATTTTTAAGAAAAATGCATCGTTCTCAGGCGATGCTGTCTGACAAGATCGCGAGTTTGATATGTATTAGTCTTGTACTCTTACAAGTCATGAATATTTCGATTTTCAAGCTGTTTATTTAGTTAGTTGGGATCGTTGTTAGGTGTATTAAATTGTTAAGGCTGGACGGAATTCGAAGTATTTCTTGATTTTTGAGAAGGACGTATGATATCGATGCATCTTTTCATCGTAGGTCAGACTCTGTTTTGAGCCACGTTGATGATTTTATGTTGATTTGTTTTTGTCTATTTTATATTATTTGAATTCTTTTGATCATTTTAATTATTTTGCATTATTTTCTACTTTGCATGTTAATAGTCTAATCAATTATCTAGTCTACTATGATCCATAGTGACCGAAATGGATTTTGCTGTACTTTTGTGCAGATGTGTTTACTTACTTGTATTCAGGGAGACTTACGACATCTTTACTCGATGCAGTCTGGCCCGGCGTTGATCGACCCGAGGACCGACCAACCGACCACTTAGTAGTGTCACATTGTTTTGAGCCTTTCGACTCTTAAGACTCCTAGAGATATCGTTGCTACCTTGAACTAGAAAGGATACGGACTTAGAGCTGTTCAGGTATAATCCCACGGATGGTACCTTCGCACCACTGGCCGCTCGACCGAATCCGTAAACCAAATATCGGGATCTGCAGTTCCTCTCGTACTGAGCACGATTACTATCGCAACGACGAGTCATCAGTAGGGTAAATAATCCGACGTTTAACGAATTCTGCTTCGCAATGATAGGAAGACCCGACATCGAAGGATCAAAAAGGCACGTCGCTATTAACGCATGAATGTAGTGGTATTTCACCGGTGATGTTACCATCTCCCACTATGCTACACCTCGCATGTCTCCTTAAAGTGCCAGACTAGAGTCAAGCTCAACAGGGTCTACTTTCCCCGCTAATTTTTCCAAGCCCGTTCCCTTGGCACTGGTTTCGCTAGAAGGTAGATAGGGACAGATAGTGTATTGAGGCTCATCCTCTATGGAGTATTGCCATGCTTCCTCGGCCAAATGGCCATACGCTGCCTTTTCAGGCTGGAGTTTCCTACCTTCCTTGAAAACACTGACAAACGAGCGGTCTTTGGAAAAATTCATGCCTGTTGGATCGAATCGTGTGAGTTTTTCCCTTGGCAAAACAGACAGGAGGAACCCTCGTTCGATTTTGTACAGAGTAGTGCTTTAGTTGCGAATCCACTGAAGTGTCTATAGAACCTTCGTTGGTATCACATCCACGGGGAACCACGGGAAGGCGCACCACCGGGTCCCGCCTGGGCCCACATTGTCCCTGTTGCAAAAATTTTGGTTTAACATAAAGAAAAAAATGTGTTTGATGAAAGGAGTGGCAAGGTAGATAGCTTAGTCCATCCTACCTCTTTGGTCGCCATCCTGATTTGCAAGGAATAGAAACGATTTTGTACCTGTTGGTCGAACCACACGTTTACAGTGCCCCGATGCTCCGATACCTTGTATAGGATCATCAAAGCACTGGCAACTCTAGGTTTAACAGGAGGAGTGCTTTTGTAACACACTGCCTCGCTTTCAGTCATTCAGCAGTCGTGCACCCACGGAGAACCTCGTAAAGGCACACTCCCCAAGTCCCGCCTAGACTTATACTACAGCCTTTCCGCTGAAAGAGGGGCTATGCTAACCCCCTGATCAGCAAAAATTTTGTCTGTTTTTGTCCGAGTGGACGAGCCCAAGTGGGTCCCATTATAGCCAACCCATTTGAGTCCCCCGCCGGACGACTTACTTACAAAATTGTGGGATTTAAACAGTTTTTAGAAAAAGGCAAACGTCACTGTGACTCTGATTTGAAGAGCTTTCAGTGACTATGCCTGGTACCTTCTAGTTTAGACCTGCCTGCCTTCACACTGTTTGGCATTATCGGATACGAGGACGTATCCGTTAAAGGCAAAGCGAATGCATTCCAGTCCAAACCTGCTTTGGCTGTGGTCCGCCGTACCGGACCAACCCAGCACCGATGAGAGCAGCTCCGAGAAGGCCTTAGCCGTTCCTTTCTGCGCCGCGTCCCCCGTATGTGCTCAAGGGTGTCCCGGGGACCCTTTCGCTTCGGGGCTGAATAGCGCCTCTAACTCGCCTACAGCCCGTCGCAGAGGAACGTTTGACACTGTTTATAAATGCACAATGAACAATCAATCCCCGGGATAGCTTGGTTCTCAAGCTAGAATTCAACATTTCGCACTGACATACCAGCCATCCTCTTCCACCTTGAGCTGATGGGCAATTCTACAGACCACTTGCCTCTCTTGTGGGGTCTCGGGGCCCCGGTGTCGACCATGTCACCGTGCCACGTCTCGCTTCTGACTTAATTGATATGCCAATTAATCAACGTGGCCCCTGAGGGTGGTTGATAGGGTGATTCTGTAACTATAGATTTAACGTGCAGTATCTACCAATTTAGATCACACACAGTTGAACACATTCTCAATCACACCTTTATTCACATTCACTTTACTACACCCAATAACACTTCACACAATCCAATACCACTCTATCACTCATACCATTCATCCCACCAGTCGCTCCCACATTCGTTCTATCATTCACACAGTTATCAATCTCACATTCTTCAACCACATACGTACAATCCACATTCAAACCACGGTGATTTTCCCTGGTCTTCCTTTCCAATCCTAGTCTGCGTGCGCAATGGGTTATGGGGTGGTGGCGCGAGGGGTGGTTTGGGGTGGCTCTAGCGAGGGAATAACCCCCACCAGCCACTTCCCCGCGAATTTGCTCCATCATTTACACTTATACACAGTCGCTCTCTTACACCCATGCACCACCTACACACGCCGCACATGCATTCCTTATCACACTCACTTATCACCTTATCGCCTTTCATTTATCTTTGACTCTTGCAACTGAGATCCTCGCGGTACAATTTCGACGCTTAACCCTAGTTTCCGACACGCGAGCTTAAGGTTAGAGGTCGAGGGATCGGGTGTTTCCCTCCCGCGGCCGGTACACGACTGGCAAGGAGCTGGCACGAGCTGGGCCTGTATGTTCCTGCCTGAGTTTCAGCTTTATTCGTAGTTTGAAATTTAAAGTTTTAAGTTTATTTGCTAAAATTTAGTTTAGTTTTAAGCACTTTAAATGGGGACATACGGAGTATTTCAGATTTGCTTTGCTTTCTTATACGATTATGGTTTTACTAGCCTTTTACTATGCTATTACTACTACTACCATTAACTTCAATACCTTGTTTCAAGCTACGACCAGTTGAATGGCCTAGTGGGGTCGGAGCGGAGGGGGGATGGAGCTCCTTGATTTACAATGGGACTGCCACTGGTTCCATTGTGTACATTGTCTCTGTAATGTGGCCTAGTGTATGTGTGTTCTAGGCCAGGATATATGTTAAATTTGTTTTAAAATTATGCATTAAGTTATGTAATAGCTGTTTTTTAGATGTCAAATCGTAATATTAACTGTTAGTGTTCCGAATTTTGTTATTTTTTGACAATTTGTCGAAGGTAATCGTTTTTCCGAGTTTCGATTTTTGTGCGTTTTCCTTATATATTGCAGTAGTTTTTGTATCATTTGTTTTTTACCGGGCACTTATTTACATTTACTGTTTATTTATTGAATTACAGTGTTATTAATTGTAATGATTCAAAGGTCTATTGGTATATTGGAAAACTTCAATATTTTCAGGCGATACTGACCGTCTGGCTAAGTCACAGGCGTTATGTATCTAAGTCTCGTGTGTTTGCAAGTTATGATTATCACGATTTTTAAACTGTTCATTTAGTTAGTTGGGATTGTTCTTCAATGTACTAGATTGTTAAAGTTATAAAAGTTCAAAATATTTCTGGATTTTTAAGAAAAATGCATCGTTCTCAGGCGATGCTGTCTGACAAGATCGCGAGTTTGATATGTATTAGTCTTGTACTCTTACAAGTCATGAATATTTCGATTTTCAAGCTGTTTATTTAGTTAGTTGGGATCGTTGTTAGGTGTATTAAATTGTTAAGGCTGGACGGAATTCGAAGTATTTCTTGATTTTTGAGAAGGACGTATGATATCGATGCATCTTTTCATCGTAGGTCAGACTCTGTTTTGAGCCACGTTGATGATTTTATGTTGATTTGTTTTTGTCTATTTTATATTATTTGAATTCTTTTGATCATTTTAATTATTTTGCATTATTTTCTACTTTGCATGTTAATAGTCTAATCAATTATCTAGTCTACTATGATCCATAGTGACCGAAATGGATTTTGCTGTACTTTTGTGCAGATGTGTTTACTTACTTGTATTCAGGGAGACTTACGACATCTTTACTCGATGCAGTCTGGCCCGGCGTTGATCGACCCGAGGACCGACCAACCGACCACTTAGTAGTGTCACATTGTTTTGAGCCTTTCGACTCTTAAGACTCCTAGAGATATCGTTGCTACCTTGAACTAGAAAGGATACGGACTTAGAGCTGTTCAGGTATAATCCCACGGATGGTACCTTCGCACCACTGGCCGCTCGACCGAATCCGTAAACCAAATATCGGGATCTGCAGTTCCTCTCGTACTGAGCACGATTACTATCGCAACGACGAGTCATCAGTAGGGTAAATAATCCGACGTTTAACGAATTCTGCTTCGCAATGATAGGAAGACCCGACATCGAAGGATCAAAAAGGCACGTCGCTATTAACGCATGAATGTAGTGGTATTTCACCGGTGATGTTACCATCTCCCACTATGCTACACCTCGCATGTCTCCTTAAAGTGCCAGACTAGAGTCAAGCTCAACAGGGTCTACTTTCCCCGCTAATTTTTCCAAGCCCGTTCCCTTGGCACTGGTTTCGCTAGAAAGTAGATAGGGACAGATAGTGTATTGAGGCTCATCCTCTATGGAGTATTGCCATGCTTCCTCGGCCAAATGGCCATACGCTGCCTTTTCAGGCTGGAGTTTCCTACCTTCCTTGAAAACACTGACAAACGAGCGGTCTTTGGAAAAATTCATGCCTGTTGGATCGAATCGTGTGAGTTTTTCCCTTGGCAAAACAGACAGGAGGAACCCTCGTTCGATTTTGTACAGAGTAGTGCTTTAGTTGCGAATCCACTGAAGTGTCTATAGAACCTTCGTTGGTATCACATCCACGGGGAACCACGGGAAGGCGCACCACCGGGTCCCGCCTGGGCCCACATTGTCCCTGTTGCAAAAATTTTGGTTTAACATAAAGAAAAAAATGTGTTTGATGAAAGGAGTGGCAAGGTAGATAGCTTAGTCCATCCTACCTCTTTGGTCGCCATCCTGATTTGCAAGGAATAGAAACGATTTTGTACCTGTTGGTCGAACCACACGTTTACAGTGCCCCGATGCTCCGATACCTTGTATAGGATCATCAAAGCACTGGCAACTCTAGGTTTAACAGGAGGAGTGCTTTTGTAACACACTGCCTCGCTTTCAGTCATTCAGCAGTCGTGCACCCACGGAGAACCTCGTAAAGGCACACTCCCCAAGTCCCGCCTAGACTTATACTACAGCCTTTCCGCTGAAAGAGGGGCTATGCTAACCCCCTGATCAGCAAAAATTTTGTCTGTTTTTGTCCGAGTGGACGAGCCCAAGTGGGTCCCATTATAGCCAACCCATTTGAGTCCCCCGCCGGACGACTTACTTACAAAATTGTGGGATTTAAACAGTTTTTAGAAAAAGGCAAACGTCACTGTGACTCTGATTTGAAGAGCTTTCAGTGACTATGCCTGGTACCTTCTAGTTTAGACCTGCCTGCCTTCACACTGTTTGGCATTATCGGATACGAGGACGTATCCGTTAAAGGCAAAGCGAATGCATTCCAGTCCAAACCTGCTTTGGCTGTGGTCCGCCGTACCGGACCAACCCAGCACCGATGAGAGCAGCTCCGAGAAGGCCTTAGCCGTTCCTTTCTGCGCCGCGTCCCCCGTATGTGCTCAAGGGTGTCCCGGGGACCCTTTCGCTTCGGGGCTGAATAGCGCCTCTAACTCGCCTACAGCCCGTCGCAGAGGAACGTTTGACACTGTTTATAAATGCACAATGAACAATCAATCCCCGGGATAGCTTGGTTCTCAAGCTAGAATTCAACATTTCGCACTGACATACCAGCCATCCTCTTCCACCTTGAGCTGATGGGCAATTCTACAGACCACTTGCCTCTCTTGTGGGGTCTCGGGGCCCCGGTGTCGACCATGTCACCGTGCCACGTCTCGCTTCTGACTTAATTGATATGCCAATTAATCAACGTGGCCCCTGAGGGTGGTTGATAGGGTGATTCTGTAACTATAGATTTAACGTGCAGTATCTACCAATTTAGATCACACACAGTTGAACACATTCTCAATCACACCTTTATTCACATTCACTTTACTACACCCAATAACACTTCACACAATCCAATACCACTCTATCACTCATACCATTCATCCCACCAGTCGCTCCCACATTCGTTCTATCATTCACACAGTTATCAATCTCACATTCTTCAACCACATACGTACAATCCACATTCAAACCACGGTGATTTTCCCTGGTCTTCCTTTCCAATCCTAGTCTGCGTGCGCAATGGGTTATGGGGTGGTGGCGCGAGGGGTGGTTTGGGGTGGCTCTAGCGAGGGAATAACCCCCACCAGCCACTTCCCCGCGAATTTGCTCCATCATTTACACTTATACACAGTCGCTCTCTTACACCCATGCACCACCTACACACGCCGCACATGCATTCCTTATCACACTCACTTATCACCTTATCGCCTTTCATTTATCTTTGACTCTTGCAACTGAGATCCTCGCGGTACAATTTCGACGCTTAACCCTAGTTTCCGACACGCGAGCTTAAGGTTAGAGGTCGAGGGATCGGGTGTTTCCCTCCCGCGGCCGGTACACGACTGGCAAGGAGCTGGCACGAGCTGGGCCTGTATGTTCCTGCCTGAGTTTCAGCTTTATTCGTAGTTTGAAATTTAAAGTTTTAAGTTTATTTGCTAAAATTTAGTTTAGTTTTAAGCACTTTAAATGGGGACATACGGAGTATTTCAGATTTGCTTTGCTTTCTTATACGATTATGGTTTTACTAGCCTTTTACTATGCTATTACTACTACTACCATTAACTTCAATACCTTGTTTCAAGCTACGACCAGTTGAATGGCCTAGTGGGGTCGGAGCGGAGGGGGGATGGAGCTCCTTGATTTACAATGGGACTGCCACTGGTTCCATTGTGTACATTGTCTCTGTAATGTGGCCTAGTGTATGTGTGTTCTAGGCCAGGATATATGTTAAATTTGTTTTAAAATTATGCATTAAGTTATGTAATAGCTGTTTTTTAGATGTCAAATCGTAATATTAACTGTTAGTGTTCCGAATTTTGTTATTTTTTGACAATTTGTCGAAGGTAATCGTTTTTCCGAGTTTCGATTTTTGTGCGTTTTCCTTATATATTGCAGTAGTTTTTGTATCATTTGTTTTTTACCGGGCACTTATTTACATTTACTGTTTATTTATTGAATTACAGTGTTATTAATTGTAATGATTCAAAGGTCTATTGGTATATTGGAAAACTTCAATATTTTCAGGCGATACTGACCGTCTGGCTAAGTCACAGGCGTTATGTATCTAAGTCTCGTGTGTTTGCAAGTTATGATTATCACGATTTTTAAACTGTTCATTTAGTTAGTTGGGATTGTTCTTCAATGTACTAGATTGTTAAAGTTATAAAAGTTCAAAATATTTCTGGATTTTTAAGAAAAATGCATCGTTCTCAGGCGATGCTGTCTGACAAGATCGCGAGTTTGATATGTATTAGTCTTGTACTCTTACAAGTCATGAATATTTCGATTTTCAAGCTGTTTATTTAGTTAGTTGGGATCGTTGTTAGGTGTATTAAATTGTTAAGGCTGGACGGAATTCGAAGTATTTCTTGATTTTTGAGAAGGACGTATGATATCGATGCATCTTTTCATCGTAGGTCAGACTCTGTTTTGAGCCACGTTGATGATTTTATGTTGATTTGTTTTTGTCTATTTTATATTATTTGAATTCTTTTGATCATTTTAATTATTTTGCATTATTTTCTACTTTGCATGTTAATAGTCTAATCAATTATCTAGTCTACTATGATCCATAGTGACCGAAATGGATTTTGCTGTACTTTTGTGCAGATGTGTTTACTTACTTGTATTCAGGGAGACTTACGACATCTTTACTCGATGCAGTCTGGCCCGGCGTTGATCGACCCGAGGACCGACCAACCGACCACTTAGTAGTGTCACATTGTTTTGAGCCTTTCGACTCTTAAGACTCCTAGAGATATCGTTGCTACCTTGAACTAGAAAGGATACGGACTTAGAGCTGTTCAGGTATAATCCCACGGATGGTACCTTCGCACCACTGGCCGCTCGACCGAATCCGTAAACCAAATATCGGGATCTGCAGTTCCTCTCGTACTGAGCACGATTACTATCGCAACGACGAGTCATCAGTAGGGTAAATAATCCGACGTTTAACGAATTCTGCTTCGCAATGATAGGAAGACCCGACATCGAAGGATCAAAAAGGCACGTCGCTATTAACGCATGAATGTAGTGGTATTTCACCGGTGATGTTACCATCTCCCACTATGCTACACCTCGCATGTCTCCTTAAAGTGCCAGACTAGAGTCAAGCTCAACAGGGTCTACTTTCCCCGCTAATTTTTCCAAGCCCGTTCCCTTGGCACTGGTTTCGCTAGAAAGTAGATAGGGACAGATAGTGTATTGAGGCTCATCCTCTATGGAGTATTGCCATGCTTCCTCGGCCAAATGGCCATACGCTGCCTTTTCAGGCTGGAGTTTCCTACCTTCCTTGAAAACACTGACAAACGAGCGGTCTTTGGAAAAATTCATGCCTGTTGGATCGAATCGTGTGAGTTTTTCCCTTGGCAAAACAGACAGGAGGAACCCTCGTTCGATTTTGTACAGAGTAGTGCTTTAGTTGCGAATCCACTGAAGTGTCTATAGAACCTTCGTTGGTATCACATCCACGGGGAACCACGGGAAGGCGCACCACCGGGTCCCGCCTGGGCCCACATTGTCCCTGTTGCAAAAATTTTGGTTTAACATAAAGAAAAAAATGTGTTTGATGAAAGGAGTGGCAAGGTAGATAGCTTAGTCCATCCTACCTCTTTGGTCGCCATCCTGATTTGCAAGGAATAGAAACGATTTTGTACCTGTTGGTCGAACCACACGTTTACAGTGCCCCGATGCTCCGATACCTTGTATAGGATCATCAAAGCACTGGCAACTCTAGGTTTAACAGGAGGAGTGCTTTTGTAACACACTGCCTCGCTTTCAGTCATTCAGCAGTCGTGCACCCACGGAGAACCTCGTAAAGGCACACTCCCCAAGTCCCGCCTAGACTTATACTACAGCCTTTCCGCTGAAAGAGGGGCTATGCTAACCCCCTGATCAGCAAAAATTTTGTCTGTTTTTGTCCGAGTGGACGAGCCCAAGTGGGTCCCATTATAGCCAACCCATTTGAGTCCCCCGCCGGACGACTTACTTACAAAATTGTGGGATTTAAACAGTTTTTAGAAAAAGGCAAACGTCACTGTGACTCTGATTTGAAGAGCTTTCAGTGACTATGCCTGGTACCTTCTAGTTTAGACCTGCCTGCCTTCACACTGTTTGGCATTATCGGATACGAGGACGTATCCGTTAAAGGCAAAGCGAATGCATTCCAGTCCAAACCTGCTTTGGCTGTGGTCCGCCGTACCGGACCAACCCAGCACCGATGAGAGCAGCTCCGAGAAGGCCTTAGCCGTTCCTTTCTGCGCCGCGTCCCCCGTATGTGCTCAAGGGTGTCCCGGGGACCCTTTCGCTTCGGGGCTGAATAGCGCCTCTAACTCGCCTACAGCCCGTCGCAGAGGAACGTTTGACACTGTTTATAAATGCACAATGAACAATCAATCCCCGGGATAGCTTGGTTCTCAAGCTAGAATTCAACATTTCGCACTGACATACCAGCCATCCTCTTCCACCTTGAGCTGATGGGCAATTCTACAGACCACTTGCCTCTCTTGTGGGGTCTCGGGGCCCCGGTGTCGACCATGTCACCGTGCCACGTCTCGCTTCTGACTTAATTGATATGCCAATTAATCAACGTGGCCCCTGAGGGTGGTTGATAGGGTGATTCTGTAACTATAGATTTAACGTGCAGTATCTACCAATTTAGATCACACACAGTTGAACACATTCTCAATCACACCTTTATTCACATTCACTTTACTACACCCAATAACACTTCACACAATCCAATACCACTCTATCACTCATACCATTCATCCCACCAGTCGCTCCCACATTCGTTCTATCATTCACACAGTTATCAATCTCACATTCTTCAACCACATACGTACAATCCACATTCAAACCACGGTGATTTTCCCTGGTCTTCCTTTCCAATCCTAGTCTGCGTGCGCAATGGGTTATGGGGTGGTGGCGCGAGGGGTGGTTTGGGGTGGCTCTAGCGAGGGAATAACCCCCACCAGCCACTTCCCCGCGAATTTGCTCCATCATTTACACTTATACACAGTCGCTCTCTTACACCCATGCACCACCTACACACGCCGCACATGCATTCCTTATCACACTCACTTATCACCTTATCGCCTTTCATTTATCTTTGACTCTTGCAACTGAGATCCTCGCGGTACAATTTCGACGCTTAACCCTAGTTTCCGACACGCGAGCTTAAGGTTAGAGGTCGAGGGATCGGGTGTTTCCCTCCCGCGGCCGGTACACGACTGGCAAGGAGCTGGCACGAGCTGGGCCTGTATGTTCCTGCCTGAGTTTCAGCTTTATTCGTAGTTTGAAATTTAAAGTTTTAAGTTTATTTGCTAAAATTTAGTTTAGTTTTAAGCACTTTAAATGGGGACATACGGAGTATTTCAGATTTGCTTTGCTTTCTTATACGATTATGGTTTTACTAGCCTTTTACTATGCTATTACTACTACTACCATTAACTTCAATACCTTGTTTCAAGCTACGACCAGTTGAATGGCCTAGTGGGGTCGGAGCGGAGGGGGGATGGAGCTCCTTGATTTACAATGGGACTGCCACTGGTTCCATTGTGTACATTGTCTCTGTAATGTGGCCTAGTGTATGTGTGTTCTAGGCCAGGATATATGTTAAATTTGTTTTAAAATTATGCATTAAGTTATGTAATAGCTGTTTTTTAGATGTCAAATCGTAATATTAACTGTTAGTGTTCCGAATTTTGTTATTTTTTGACAATTTGTCGAAGGTAATCGTTTTTCCGAGTTTCGATTTTTGTGCGTTTTCCTTATATATTGCAGTAGTTTTTGTATCATTTGTTTTTTACCGGGCACTTATTTACATTTACTGTTTATTTATTGAATTACAGTGTTATTAATTGTAATGATTCAAAGGTCTATTGGTATATTGGAAAACTTCAATATTTTCAGGCGATACTGACCGTCTGGCTAAGTCACAGGCGTTATGTATCTAAGTCTCGTGTGTTTGCAAGTTATGATTATCACGATTTTTAAACTGTTCATTTAGTTAGTTGGGATTGTTCTTCAATGTACTAGATTGTTAAAGTTATAAAAGTTCAAAATATTTCTGGATTTTTAAGAAAAATGCATCGTTCTCAGGCGATGCTGTCTGACAAGATCGCGAGTTTGATATGTATTAGTCTTGTACTCTTACAAGTCATGAATATTTCGATTTTCAAGCTGTTTATTTAGTTAGTTGGGATCGTTGTTAGGTGTATTAAATTGTTAAGGCTGGACGGAATTCGAAGTATTTCTTGATTTTTGAGAAGGACGTATGATATCGATGCATCTTTTCATCGTAGGTCAGACTCTGTTTTGAGCCACGTTGATGATTTTATGTTGATTTGTTTTTGTCTATTTTATATTATTTGAATTCTTTTGATCATTTTAATTATTTTGCATTATTTTCTACTTTGCATGTTAATAGTCTAATCAATTATCTAGTCTACTATGATCCATAGTGACCGAAATGGATTTTGCTGTACTTTTGTGCAGATGTGTTTACTTACTTGTATTCAGGGAGACTTACGACATCTTTACTCGATGCAGTCTGGCCCGGCGTTGATCGACCCGAGGACCGACCAACCGACCACTTAGTAGTGTCACATTGTTTTGAGCCTTTCGACTCTTAAGACTCCTAGAGATATCGTTGCTACCTTGAACTAGAAAGGATACGGACTTAGAGCTGTTCAGGTATAATCCCACGGATGGTACCTTCGCACCACTGGCCGCTCGACCGAATCCGTAAACCAAATATCGGGATCTGCAGTTCCTCTCGTACTGAGCACGATTACTATCGCAACGACGAGTCATCAGTAGGGTAAATAATCCGACGTTTAACGAATTCTGCTTCGCAATGATAGGAAGACCCGACATCGAAGGATCAAAAAGGCACGTCGCTATTAACGCATGAATGTAGTGGTATTTCACCGGTGATGTTACCATCTCCCACTATGCTACACCTCGCATGTCTCCTTAAAGTGCCAGACTAGAGTCAAGCTCAACAGGGTCTACTTTCCCCGCTAATTTTTCCAAGCCCGTTCCCTTGGCACTGGTTTCGCTAGAAGGTAGATAGGGACAGATAGTGTATTGAGGCTCATCCTCTATGGAGTATTGCCATGCTTCCTCGGCCAAATGGCCATACGCTGCCTTTTCAGGCTGGAGTTTCCTACCTTCCTTGAAAACACTGACAAACGAGCGGTCTTTGGAAAAATTCATGCCTGTTGGATCGAATCGTGTGAGTTTTTCCCTTGGCAAAACAGACAGGAGGAACCCTCGTTCGATTTTGTACAGAGTAGTGCTTTAGTTGCGAATCCACTGAAGTGTCTATAGAACCTTCGTTGGTATCACATCCACGGGGAACCACGGGAAGGCGCACCACCGGGTCCCGCCTGGGCCCACATTGTCCCTGTTGCAAAAATTTTGGTTTAACATAAAGAAAAAAATGTGTTTGATGAAAGGAGTGGCAAGGTAGATAGCTTAGTCCATCCTACCTCTTTGGTCGCCATCCTGATTTGCAAGGAATAGAAACGATTTTGTACCTGTTGGTCGAACCACACGTTTACAGTGCCCCGATGCTCCGATACCTTGTATAGGATCATCAAAGCACTGGCAACTCTAGGTTTAACAGGAGGAGTGCTTTTGTAACACACTGCCTCGCTTTCAGTCATTCAGCAGTCGTGCACCCACGGAGAACCTCGTAAAGGCACACTCCCCAAGTCCCGCCTAGACTTATACTACAGCCTTTCCGCTGAAAGAGGGGCTATGCTAACCCCCTGATCAGCAAAAATTTTGTCTGTTTTTGTCCGAGTGGACGAGCCCAAGTGGGTCCCATTATAGCCAACCCATTTGAGTCCCCCGCCGGACGACTTACTTACAAAATTGTGGGATTTAAACAGTTTTTAGAAAAAGGCAAACGTCACTGTGACTCTGATTTGAAGAGCTTTCAGTGACTATGCCTGGTACCTTCTAGTTTAGACCTGCCTGCCTTCACACTGTTTGGCATTATCGGATACGAGGACGTATCCGTTAAAGGCAAAGCGAATGCATTCCAGTCCAAACCTGCTTTGGCTGTGGTCCGCCGTACCGGACCAACCCAGCACCGATGAGAGCAGCTCCGAGAAGGCCTTAGCCGTTCCTTTCTGCGCCGCGTCCCCCGTATGTGCTCAAGGGTGTCCCGGGGACCCTTTCGCTTCGGGGCTGAATAGCGCCTCTAACTCGCCTACAGCCCGTCGCAGAGGAACGTTTGACACTGTTTATAAATGCACAATGAACAATCAATCCCCGGGATAGCTTGGTTCTCAAGCTAGAATTCAACATTTCGCACTGACATACCAGCCATCCTCTTCCACCTTGAGCTGATGGGCAATTCTACAGACCACTTGCCTCTCTTGTGGGGTCTCGGGGCCCCGGTGTCGACCATGTCACCGTGCCACGTCTCGCTTCTGACTTAATTGATATGCCAATTAATCAACGTGGCCCCTGAGGGTGGTTGATAGGGTGATTCTGTAACTATAGATTTAACGTGCAGTATCTACCAATTTAGATCACACACAGTTGAACACATTCTCAATCACACCTTTATTCACATTCACTTTACTACACCCAATAACACTTCACACAATCCAATACCACTCTATCACTCATACCATTCATCCCACCAGTCGCTCCCACATTCGTTCTATCATTCACACAGTTATCAATCTCACATTCTTCAACCACATACGTACAATCCACATTCAAACCACGGTGATTTTCCCTGGTCTTCCTTTCCAATCCTAGTCTGCGTGCGCAATGGGTTATGGGGTGGTGGCGCGAGGGGTGGTTTGGGGTGGCTCTAGCGAGGGAATAACCCCCACCAGCCACTTCCCCGCGAATTTGCTCCATCATTTACACTTATACACAGTCGCTCTCTTACACCCATGCACCACCTACACACGCCGCACATGCATTCCTTATCACACTCACTTATCACCTTATCGCCTTTCATTTATCTTTGACTCTTGCAACTGAGATCCTCGCGGTACAATTTCGACGCTTAACCCTAGTTTCCGACACGCGAGCTTAAGGTTAGAGGTCGAGGGATCGGGTGTTTCCCTCCCGCGGCCGGTACACGACTGGCAAGGAGCTGGCACGAGCTGGGCCTGTATGTTCCTGCCTGAGTTTCAGCTTTATTCGTAGTTTGAAATTTAAAGTTTTAAGTTTATTTGCTAAAATTTAGTTTAGTTTTAAGCACTTTAAATGGGGACATACGGAGTATTTCAGATTTGCTTTGCTTTCTTATACGATTATGGTTTTACTAGCCTTTTACTATGCTATTACTACTACTACCATTAACTTCAATACCTTGTTTCAAGCTACGACCAGTTGAATGGCCTAGTGGGGTCGGAGCGGAGGGGGGATGGAGCTCCTTGATTTACAATGGGACTGCCACTGGTTCCATTGTGTACATTGTCTCTGTAATGTGGCCTAGTGTATGTGTGTTCTAGGCCAGGATATATGTTAAATTTGTTTTAAAATTATGCATTAAGTTATGTAATAGCTGTTTTTTAGATGTCAAATCGTAATATTAACTGTTAGTGTTCCGAATTTTGTTATTTTTTGACAATTTGTCGAAGGTAATCGTTTTTCCGAGTTTCGATTTTTGTGCGTTTTCCTTATATATTGCAGTAGTTTTTGTATCATTTGTTTTTTACCGGGCACTTATTTACATTTACTGTTTATTTATTGAATTACAGTGTTATTAATTGTAATGATTCAAAGGTCTATTGGTATATTGGAAAACTTCAATATTTTCAGGCGATACTGACCGTCTGGCTAAGTCACAGGCGTTATGTATCTAAGTCTCGTGTGTTTGCAAGTTATGATTATCACGATTTTTAAACTGTTCATTTAGTTAGTTGGGATTGTTCTTCAATGTACTAGATTGTTAAAGTTATAAAAGTTCAAAATATTTCTGGATTTTTAAGAAAAATGCATCGTTCTCAGGCGATGCTGTCTGACAAGATCGCGAGTTTGATATGTATTAGTCTTGTACTCTTACAAGTCATGAATATTTCGATTTTCAAGCTGTTTATTTAGTTAGTTGGGATCGTTGTTAGGTGTATTAAATTGTTAAGGCTGGACGGAATTCGAAGTATTTCTTGATTTTTGAGAAGGACGTATGATATCGATGCATCTTTTCATCGTAGGTCAGACTCTGTTTTGAGCCACGTTGATGATTTTATGTTGATTTGTTTTTGTCTATTTTATATTATTTGAATTCTTTTGATCATTTTAATTATTTTGCATTATTTTCTACTTTGCATGTTAATAGTCTAATCAATTATCTAGTCTACTATGATCCATAGTGACCGAAATGGATTTTGCTGTACTTTTGTGCAGATGTGTTTACTTACTTGTATTCAGGGAGACTTACGACATCTTTACTCGATGCAGTCTGGCCCGGCGTTGATCGACCCGAGGACCGACCAACCGACCACTTAGTAGTGTCACATTGTTTTGAGCCTTTCGACTCTTAAGACTCCTAGAGATATCGTTGCTACCTTGAACTAGAAAGGATACGGACTTAGAGCTGTTCAGGTATAATCCCACGGATGGTACCTTCGCACCACTGGCCGCTCGACCGAATCCGTAAACCAAATATCGGGATCTGCAGTTCCTCTCGTACTGAGCACGATTACTATCGCAACGACGAGTCATCAGTAGGGTAAATAATCCGACGTTTAACGAATTCTGCTTCGCAATGATAGGAAGACCCGACATCGAAGGATCAAAAAGGCACGTCGCTATTAACGCATGAATGTAGTGGTATTTCACCGGTGATGTTACCATCTCCCACTATGCTACACCTCGCATGTCTCCTTAAAGTGCCAGACTAGAGTCAAGCTCAACAGGGTCTACTTTCCCCGCTAATTTTTCCAAGCCCGTTCCCTTGGCACTGGTTTCGCTAGAAGGTAGATAGGGACAGATAGTGTATTGAGGCTCATCCTCTATGGAGTATTGCCATGCTTCCTCGGCCAAATGGCCATACGCTGCCTTTTCAGGCTGGAGTTTCCTACCTTCCTTGAAAACACTGACAAACGAGCGGTCTTTGGAAAAATTCATGCCTGTTGGATCGAATCGTGTGAGTTTTTCCCTTGGCAAAACAGACAGGAGGAACCCTCGTTCGATTTTGTACAGAGTAGTGCTTTAGTTGCGAATCCACTGAAGTGTCTATAGAACCTTCGTTGGTATCACATCCACGGGGAACCACGGGAAGGCGCACCACCGGGTCCCGCCTGGGCCCACATTGTCCCTGTTGCAAAAATTTTGGTTTAACATAAAGAAAAAAATGTGTTTGATGAAAGGAGTGGCAAGGTAGATAGCTTAGTCCATCCTACCTCTTTGGTCGCCATCCTGATTTGCAAGGAATAGAAACGATTTTGTACCTGTTGGTCGAACCACACGTTTACAGTGCCCCGATGCTCCGATACCTTGTATAGGATCATCAAAGCACTTTACTACACCCAATAACACTTCACACAATCCAATACCACTCTATCACTCATACCATTCATCCCACCAGTCGCTCCCACATTCGTTCTATCATTCACACAGTTATCAATCTCACATTCTTCAACCACATGCGTACAATCCACATTCAAACCACGTACGTTCACCTCATAGAAATTCACACGAATGTTCGGAAGAGAAGAAGAAAAAGAAATTCACGACCAAGTGTTCTCAACCTTTACCGAAACATTCGCGCACTAACTCATACTGCTGCTCCAACGGCAAGCATTCCTTACTTTCGCTGGAGCAGTAACACGTGAGTCACACCGCCCTTTCACCTTCTTCATATCCTTCTGAGGTTGCTCCATTCTCATTCGAACGCCTTGACCCACGTTGAAGAAGAAGGAAAAAAACACTAAGAATTCTATTCCCGAAAAGTAGAACTACGAAAAAATTTTTCGGAAAAAAAATAAAAAAAAAATAATATTGATAGAGGAAAACGTATTTACAGAATGTGGGATGACAGGGGAAACCGAAAATATTACGAAAGATGAACAACGATGCTGAAGGATAACGAAAGATAAAAAAAAAGATGAAAAAACAAAAAGAAAAATAAAAAATGATTGGAAGATGATTAGCTGATATTAAGATAATGTTAGAGGATTATGAGATGATAGATGGACGGGAGATAACACTGAGATATCCTAATATGGAATAAACTCCGAATTCTGCAGCCGAATTCAGGAGCTCCTCCAGGCACGTCCGTCTCCTTCGACGGCCAGAACACGGACAGGGCTGAATAGGGACAGATATTGTTTCGAATTGTCCATACACTTAGTGAACATACGGAAATTTTTTTCATCCATCGTACCTCCAGCTTATTATCACCCCAAGACAAACGACTTTGAAAAATACAGTGCCTGTTGGAGAGCGATTTCTTTTGTTATTACACTGCTGCCGCAGTTTATTGTTTCAGAAGTAGGATAGCTTCACTTCTCGCTTACAGGGAGAGCACTTTAGTTACCCCCGGCCGCGGGCATCCACGGGGAACCACTGGTCGGCGTGCTCCCGAAGTCCCGTCTGGACTTCGACTGTTACGGTACCTAATCATTGCTATCACCACAGGCTTACGCCTGATTAGTCGAATCTTCGTCTGACCCGTTGGTGATAGCTGAATTCTTTTTAGATTCCTCATGCTGAATTTCGTAAGGGCTCCGAAGCCTTCTATCGACAGGGCAAAGGATTGTCTGCCTCTAGGTCACTCTGCATGTAGTGAATCGTTGAGGATCTCCTGTCTAATCCGAGTTTTTAGTGGGCAGTGCAGGAGTAGGTGCTCCGCAAACTGGCTCTCCCTGCAATCGCATTCCCCCTCGTCCAGAAGGTCGAAGCCAAAGAGATTGTCTCGGAATTCTTCGTGGCCCGAGAGGTACTGCGTGCTATAGCAATTTGGCTTAAGCCAGTCAGTAGCCAGCCTGGCCCGCACGTCTTTGAAGAAGGCATAAGTGTGGCGCCCCTGGGATGAAGTCAATGCGTCAACGCTGTTACTATCTATCTGGACTCCGTTAATGTAGGGGTTTATACCCTTCCTAATTGAGTATATCGCAGCATTTTGGTCGATATGAAGATCTATTGGCAGCACGCCTGCTATTACACAGGCGGCGTCTGCCGAGATTGTCCTGTAGGCTTTGGTCACAGATATAAGCACCTTGCGCTGAGCACATAAGAGTTGCTTTCGATCACTGACATTGCATAGGTCCGCCCATCCCGCCGCCGCGTAAGTTGCTATGGGGCCGAAGACACCCTTATAAATTAAGAGCGTCGTTTGATATTTCAGGCCCCAGTAGTTTTTGGCGATGCCGTTTAGCCGTCCCAGCGTTTTGTCAGCTTTGTTAACTAGGGATGAGCAGTGAGAGTGTGCTCCCATTCCCTTGTCGATTATTACGCCTAAGTATTTGACCGATTCCTTGAATTGGATGGTCTTGTCTCCTAGTTTAATGATTGGGTTCCTACCTAGTCTTTTCAAGCTCCTTTTGCGATGCGTTTTCCTTTTGCGATCTGGTCGAAGATTTCCCAGTTCGCTAATTGCTTTCCTCTTACCTTCACATCTGAGGAAGATTGTCTCAGTCTTGGTTTCGGATATTTCCAGTTTCATTGTGGTGGCCCAGTCTTTTAATAGGTCCACCACATACTGGCCTATCCTTTCTATTTGCGCGCGAGACTCTCCCTCTAAAATTGCTATGAGATCGTCCGATTACGCGATAATTTTTGTGCATCTTTCTTCTAGGGTTTTTAATATTTTATTAAATGAGATGTTCCAGCAGGTCGGGCCTAGTACCGAACCTTGTGGGCACCCTCTCGTTGCCTGCTTGGAGACTTCTCCTCCATTCCATGAGATCTTGATCTCTCTGTTCTGGAAGTAGCTCTGCATGAGTTGATATAGTTTGCGTTGACATCATCCTTCCTTTAAGCCTTCCAAAATGGAGGCGTGGAGGATATTGTCAAACGCACCTTTGATATCGAAAAGCAGAGCCACTACATAGCCGGAGCTTGAATTCTATACTATGTTCCTTAGCTCAACGATGGCATCCTCTGTGGATCGGCCACGGGTGAAACCCTACTGCCGATCAGAGAGGAACCTTCGGGCTGCTAAGGCACACCTAATTCTGTTGTCTACTAGTTTTTCTGGTAGCTTTCCTATAACCGAAAGAAGGCAGATGGGTCTGTATAATCTGGGGTCAGTCAGGTCTTTTCCCTCCCCTTTGGGGATCAGATTGAGCGAACCCGTTTTCCATACAGTTGGGAACGTGCCATGTTGCAGGCATCCGTTTAGAAGTTTACATACGGTGTCGGGGATAACATTTACAATTTCTTTGAGAATGCCTACCTCAATAGCATCCCACCCAGGGGCCTTCTTATCTTTCATAGACCGAAAGGCCCTTTTGATTTCGGCGATTCTGAATTGGGGGTCGCCTTGTGAGTCGCTAAGTCGGTCAGGAGGCAGTTTGACTTGTTCCCTAATTTCGTGTAGGGCCGGTGAGTCGTCATTGGGGGTGTCGTCCGCGACGTGCACCTGTAGCAGGCAAGAAGCAGCCTCCTTCATGTCAGTCGTTAGGGCTTCCCCGGCTCTGACTGTGTTCAGTACTTCACGGATACCGGTTCTGCCTGTGGCATGTTTGTATACCATGCCCCAGGGTTCCTGGTTCCCATGCGAACTGACGAAGCTCCTCCAGCTCCTGGATTTTGCTTCTCGGACCTTCCGTTTGTAGGTCCTTTGAATCAATCTCCAGGCGCTCTTCTTCTGACTGCGAAGGCCGGGTTCTTGTTCGCCAAGGTAGTTCCGTGTCGCACTATATGCTTTTTCACGGCCGTTAACTGTTTTGTCCACCATGAGTTGGACTTGGTGTGCCTCACTTTCTTCGGAATGGACTCATCACAGCTTTCCTTTATGATTGCTGTGAGAGTCGATGCCAAAGTTTCCACATCGCTACTTGTTTTCAGGGCCAGAGGTGCCAGTTTTTGCTCGGTTCGTTGGAGCAGTTTTCTCCCAAGAGCAGCCCAGGCTACCTTGGCGACGTTATACCTAGTTCTGTTGCACTCTCGAGAGTGCAACGCTCCCTCTGGCACTCCAACTTGAAACACAATCACATTGTGGTCACTAGATGTCCAACCCTCGGTGTTACTCCAGTTCTGAACTTGGTTCAGTATGCAGTCGGAACAGACGGTTACATCGATGTATGAGCATCCTCTGCTCGAACTGAAAGTCGGAGGTTGCTGGGCATAGTGTATTAAATGGAGCGCATCTCTGCTTATAACAGTAGCAACTTTTTTGCCACGGGAGCCTCATCCTGAGATGTAAAGTCTGGGGACGCCAGAGTGATGACACACCGTGAGCGTCCATATCTACTATGACTCGCATCCCACTATGAGATCTAAGCACTGTTTCAAAGTGTCTCAATCAGCTCAAGGTGCTACTCAATGCTGTTTATAAACTCAAAATATAGGGATACACATATAACGAGGAGCTGTTTCTAGGTTCGGGTCTGTTATAACGCTGACCAAGGCCTACCTAACTTGGTGATGAGGAATTTTTGTGCCACTGCCTAGGCCTATACATAAATATTGACCATTCCGCATGTGTATGTCCGGATCCTGTAGGAGGACTATTCAAATACGTTTTGGAGAAACTAGAGTGCGGATTTCTCAGGAAACTATTTGTGACCGAACAGCATTCATTTGAAGTATCCTAATTTTTCGCCCTGGCTTTTTGCGGATAGTAGGGGGAGCACCCATATCTCGTGTTACAATAACAGTGGCACTGGGAGTGGGAGTCTCCTGGTTCACTTGCCGAAAACAGGCTCGATTCCAAATTTGCTCCAGATCGCAACGGGTTAGGATCACATTTAATTATTTTGTTATCATAAACACTCGAACTGCAACAAATCTGTAGCGGACGTATTCATGGCTTGAATATTTAGCCTATCCATCGAGACGGATTCAAGCATTTTCAGAAACGGATGTTTTGAGTCTGCATGGCTTTATTTTGCGATGGCCCACTGATTCCGTGGGTGGTCGCTAATGCGCTTGCTCCCAGCCATGTCAACAATTGGTTTTTTGGCGCCCAAGCGATGCTCAGTCTCGATCCCATCCAGGAATACTACCAGTGGGAATATGCTACCCGCGGTGTTTTTCGCCTTTCTTTTCCTGCTCATGTTTCATTTTATCTTTTTTTTCTTTTATTTCGCTTTCTATCTAACTTACTTACGTCTTAGCAGCCAAGTGACAGAAAAGCAGTGAGGGAGACAGAGACAGAGAGCGAAGGGAAAGATCGAGCCTTGGGACTGGTTGGATTCCAGTGCTGAGCTCATAGGAGCTACAAGGACCACATCGTGCTGCCCCTGGGGCAGCAGGGCGCCTCTTTTATCTACAGAATGTTATTTCTTAATTGTGCTCTCCGCTCAGAGTCCGGGTTGGCAAAACGCGCCTAGGGTACGCTTAGTATTGATTTAGTAGTTTGAGGATCTTGTATTGACATGATTCGTTGGCCAAGAAGCCCATCCACATTCAATAGAGTATAGATGGTGTCTTATCTATGTCCCACGGAATTTTATAAGACCCGCCCATCCTCAATCGTTTTAGGCCTCCTATCTTGCTTATTCTACTTTTCTTAACCTATTCGTTCTAAGCTGTTCTATTCTACACTAATCCAACGTTACTAACTATAGTTACTGCTTGACATTCGAAACAAATCTGGTAACACGGTGCGCATCCGCGTGCACCAATTTCCCGACATCATTTGTGTTGTCCTGCGCTCTCCTGATGACCTCCTGCGCTGGAAGCTCGCTTCGAGACTCCGGTCCTGTGTGGTTTCCGGAGCTCTAGGGACTATTTTCATTCCTAGTACGCTTCATCTGCTCTTCAGTCCTGCTAGCATTCGATGATACTACGGGGGTACACGGCCTAGATGATCTACGTCACGTGCTACTGGAGTAATCGACCTCCATAAGCCTTCTTCTTCGCTTTCGACTGTTTGCCAAATTGGACAGGGTCGCAGTCGGACATAGAATGAGTTCCCTTCTTATCTTTCTTTTTCCCGTCCTTCTTGGACACGGAATCGGTCAGAGCCTTTCGGAGTTCCGTTTTTAGAAAACTCGCCGGAAAACTCTTGGACAGACTTACTGGAGCAATCGCTGATTGGTGCGGGAAGGAGTCCCCGGGGAAGGGCCGCCCTGTCCGCAGGGTCTTAAAATTACTGTATAAAACCCAATGACCTCAAACAACACTAAAATCCCTACAATTTGCCGCAAACCGCGTCCAAATCGAGTGAAAAATGCGTAAAATAAGTCGAGTCAGGGAATTTTCAAAACGAGCCTTATTCAAAATTATACCTGGAGCCGCAATAGACGTCAAATCCCGAATTATTAAAGGGGGTTCTAATAGGGGGTCTGTCGAGCAATCGATCGCCCCCAGGAGCGGGATGCTACCACTGTCCGTTTGACAGTTACAAACAAAAGTATTCCCAAAAAAACGAAAACACTTACCCCTATAACTTCCGAATAAAACGATCGTAGCACCTTCTGGGGCATGGATTATTGAGGAGCTAACTACCATCTATGAGTCCTAAGACTTTCAGAAAATTTAGTTCCGTAGTGACGCTAAATTTTTTGAAAATCTTATTTTGCCTAGTTGGCGACTAGGCCGCCACGGGCACTAGTTCTATGTGTTCTATCTACTACTGAGAAAAACTCGCGCAGAAAGCCTTATATACTAATTTAGTGCTATATATCAGCTGAATTTTCGTTAATACATTCATGCCGTCACTAATTAGATACCGAGGCATTTGGTTCTTTTTTTTTTGCTTATTGAAATTTTTCGAATCCGACATTAGTATCGGTCGCCGAGCTCTTGATGCCTTTGGTGATACGCTGGCATAGCGATCTTGAAGAAGAATTCACCTAACGCGTTCTCCGGTGGAAGATGGTAAAAGAGGGCCATCCACCAATGACGACTCGGGTGCCAGTACAGCCATGTCACGTTGGTTGATCATTCCTATCTGCAGAAGTTGTTCGAACGAGAATGTTTCACAAGCACTTCTGCAATTTCGAGTGTTGTAGTAACTCCCGACGTTTACCTAGGCTTACTTGAATTTCTTCACATTGACATTCAGAGCACTGGGCAGAAATCACATTACGTCATCGCCTGCGAGGGCCACCGCAACGATTTTTTTAATTGGACAGTCGACTTCCCCTTGTCCGTGCCCGTTCTAAGCTGAACGCTGGATTGCCGTCGAATGGAACGATGAAAACTTTCAGAACCGCCTGGAAAGCGATCCGCGGAATACGGCCACATGATCCCCGAACGAAAATCGATGACAGGTCAGCCAAACCCACTTCCGGACCAAGCCCGACGCAATCAGCTCCTAAGAGCCAATCCGTATTCCAATGGTACAGATCCAATTTGCCGACTTCCCTTACCTACATTAATCAATCGACTAGGGTCTTCATTCCCCGCTAATTTTTCCAAGCACATTACCTTGGCAGTAATTTCGCAAGAAGGTACACAGGGACAGAGAGTGCATAAAGGCTCATCCTCTATGGAGTATTGCCATGCTTCCTCGGCCAGCCGGCCATACGCTCCCCTTTCATGATGGGGTTTCCTACCTCCCTTTAAAACACTGGCAAAAGAACGGTCTTGGGAAAATTCATGCCTGTTGGACGAATCGTGTGAGTTTTCCCTTGGCAAAATAGACAGGGGGAGCACTCGTTCGATTTTATACAGAGCGGCGCTTTTGTTACGAATCCACTAAAGACGCAATTGAGCTTTCACTGGTATCGTATCCACGGGGAACCACGGGAAGGCGCACCACCGGGTCCCGCCTGGACCCGCATTATCCCTGTTGTAAAAGTTGGTTTATATTAATACGAAGTAAGGTTGATTGGGAGAGACGCAACAAATCGAAGTTTTGATGTATAGGGGACTTACGTGCTAGGGGTAAGAGGTGTTTGGGTAGGCTTTGAGGTGGATGTGGTCTTTCTCCCGGGTCCTGGAAGAAGAGCTACTTTAGTTATTGTAGGAGTAGTGGTACAAGAGGGACGATTGGAAGAGGGGTGCTCACCGAAATGTTGGATAGTATTTCTCATTTGGTTGACCTCGTTGTTGATTTTAGTAGCCCCTTTGAGGTGCATGGTTTCCACGCAGAAGTCCTGGAAGAGCTTGTATTTGCCGGGGGACTTTATGAGATTATTGGCCAGTTCGGGCCATTCTGGAACAGTAGGATTGTCCCCTAGAAGAGCTATCCTTTGGGGGGCGTAAGCCGAACAGTTTGTGAGGAGGTGCTCAGGATTGTCCACCTGTCCACATTCGCAGAATTCATCGGTTGTCATCTGGGGCGCGCCTCCAAAATTCCCGTGTCCAGATAAAATCTGCGAGGTGTAAAAATTAGGTTTCATCCAGTCCATCTGCATTCTTTGACGAACGTCTGGGAAAAAAAGATGGGTAATTTGCCATTTGTCCGAGGAGGACCAGGCGTGTTGCCATTTGTCTAGTAGGTAGTCTTCCAGGATTTCCATTGCTTCCTCTGGGTCTATGTTGGCATCAAGCTCTTCCAGTCCGAGGTTGACCCTGTTTCCCTTGCGAATATGGTACTCGGTTGCCTGCTTTTCCAGAAGCAGTTCCATGGGGAGTGAACCCGCCAAGACACACACTTCGTCGTAGGAAATGGTTTTGAAAGCCATGGTGACGGAAATAAGTATCTGTCTATGCAGGTCACGAAGTATTTTCCAGTCTGGGCCTTTTATGAGGTCGATCCATGCGGCAGCGGCATATGCAGCAGAGGGTATGAACACGCCTTTATATATCATATTTCTGGTTCTCTGTTTGTAACCCCAGTAAGCCCGACATTCCCTTCTAATCGAATGGAAGAGGGGGGTTAGTGTTTCCCGTAGGTATTTACAATGCCGGTTGATACTCATTTTTGTATTTAGATGAATGCCTAGATATCTGACGGTTTCCTTAAACGCTATGTTCTTGTCGTACAATTTGAGGATAGGGTTCCTAACTGAGCCAGATTGAAATTTTAATTTTTTCTTCTTCCTTACGGCTGCGCGATTATACTTCTGTCCGGTGGTTCTGAAGAAATTTTGTGAAACGCGTGGGACCTCTTCTTTTTTCAGGAAAATTGCTTCTATCTTGCTTGCTGAGATTTTGAACTTAGCAGACGTACACCATTGGAGGATAAGATTTATAGCCGTTTGTCCCCGAGCTTCGATCTCTGCTCTTGTTCTACCTTCTACAAGAACCAATAAGTCATTTGCATGGGCAACGAAGTTTGTGCCATAATTTTCTTCGAGCGTGTTAAGAAGTTGATCGAAGGCAAGGTTCCAGCAGGCTCGTCCCAGGACTGAGCCCTGGGGGCATCCCTTTTCGGAGAACGTGCTTAGGGTTTTACTGGGGGTCCTTATAGTTACGGTTCTGTTATGGAGGTAGCTCCTAATAGTTTGGTATATGTTACTATGGCATTTCTTTTGTTTGAGTTGTTCTAAAATTTTTTGACGCCAAAGTGAGTCGAACGCCCCTTTGACGTCGAAGAGGAGGGCTACTATGATGGGTTGGTCCGAGGCCGCAATTTTTGCGCGGAGATCTACCACTGCATCCTCTGTAGATCGGTTCGGGGTGAAGCCGAATTGTCGGTCCGACAGGGAGCCCGGCGCTAGTGCGTTATCTGTGAGTCTCAGCATTATTAACCTCTCGAAGAGTTTCCCTATAATCGGGAGGAGGGAAATTGGCCTGTATGAGCTGGGGTCCGTGGGGACCTTCTCCTCGCCTTTTGGGATCACTATGAGGAGAGCTTCCTTCCAGGCTTTGGGAAACACCCCGTGCTCCAGGCAGGCGTTAAAGAGGTTTTGAAAGAAGAGTGGGGTAACCCGGAAGGCTTGCTTGATTATTGATACTTCGATAAGATCCGGACCAGGGGCTTTGTTGTTCTTGCATTTCTTTAGAACATGTTCAATTTCCTTAAGGGTGAAGGGTTGTGCGTTTGGGGTCGTGGGGGTCTTGTACGTGTCGGCCCTGGTTTGGATTTGTGTGGCTGTGTCCTCAAGCGGGTTGTCTTTCAGGACGTGGGTGTCTAGCAGACATTTGGTTGTGTCGCGGATACTCGCAGTGTAACCGGCCCGTCTCCGGAGGGTATATGCAGCGTCCTCCCCTCCAAACTTCCCTGCTTGTAGTTTGTATAACACGCCCCAGGGTTCGGAGTTCCCGTGGGAGGAGACGAATTCAGTCCAGCTGTTTGTTTTGGCGACTTTTATTTGTTTGCTGAAACTTCTAAGGAGTTTCCTGTATGCCTTTTTCATGGGTCCGATGTGTGGATCCATTCTAGCCTTTTGGAGGGTTCTCCTTGTTTGGAGGATTTTCTTTTTTACTTCAGTGAGGGCTTCGGTCCACCAGGGGTTGGAGCGTCTGAAGTGTGTTTTCCTCGGGATTGCCGATTGGCTAGCTTGTCTCAATGTATTGGAGAATACCTCGGCGGCGGAGTCGATCTCGGACTCGGTTGCCATTTGCAGCCCATCGAGCTGGGATTTCGCGAGTCTCCTAAGTTCGCTCTCGAACTTTTCCCAGTCCGCTTTCTTGGTATTGAAGCGTCTGTCAAGAGCTCTAACAGCGGAGTTGCGGTTTCTCGGAACGCCCAGCCTTATGTCGATGGCGTTGTGGTCGCTAGTGACCCAGTTGTCGCGCACCCTCCAACCATGAACAAATTTGTGCATCTGGGTTGAAACGAGGGTGACATCGATAAACGAGGATGCTGTCTCCCTTTCATAAGTGGCTTTCTCCAGGGTGTTGAGGGCGATAAGTTCATAGTCATTTATAAGACATTCAAGTTTAGTTCCATTTGGGTTGGAGCCTCGTGGGCTCCAAAGTGGTGATTCAGCGTTTGCATCCATGCCTATTATAATTTTCTCCCCTCTCAACAAACAAAGCACCTTCGCGAGATGGTTGAGATGTATCTCGATCGGATCTTTGTACTGAAAGTAGCACGAGATCGCTATGAAGGAGATACCGGGGGTTTTGATTTCTGCAACGGCGCAGTGCGGGTTGCAAAGCTGCGAGATTCTTGTGATATCAAAGTTTTTGTAGGGGTGGGTGGACACAACTGCCGCGTATGGATACTGTTTATTACTGGCAATACTGGTCCATTGATCCAGCCCATAAATCTTAAAGGTATTTGTCATATTCTCTACTTGCTTCGAGGCGTATGGTTCCTGAATAAGTAGGAGATCCAACCTCTTTTCGCTTATGACTTCCCGAATTTCTCCCGATACCTTTGCCGATCTCATCGCATTTAATTGCAGTATACGGATCTCTATGAACTTGTTAGCGTTGGAATGTTTCGGGTTGGAGTTTGGTGTCGTACTGATAGCTTGGGAATCGTAGGGGCTTACAGCTACCAGTGTTGTTCTGGGCTCTAGTTCGGAGGACTGCGACTGGTTAGTGTAAGTAGTGTGCATGATCTGTGTGGGCTGTGTTAGGGTTAGGCTATTAGGGTTTTGGTGTTTCCGTTTTTGTATGTTGTCCTTGCCGTCACAGCGGGTCAATTTTATTCTTACACTTTTGGGTGTAAGTTTAATATTTGTAGTGTTTAGGTTCTGCTTGTATGGGTGAGCCCGATATTTCATTTTGTTTTCGTTTTGGTTTTTGCTTATTGTTTTGTTGAAGAGAGTTACTTGTGCTGTTGTGTGCTGGAGTGGGTTTTCCAGCGTGTATTTGTTTTGGGTTTCTGTTAATTGTGCAGAGATGAATCTTATTTGAGATGTTATGATGCTGTTCTCTATTATCTTGACTGTTTTTGTCTTTGTTGTTATTGTCGTTGTTATTTGTTCCATTTTGTTGGGAGGTTCATCGATGTACAATGTGTGTTGTTGGAAGGTGTGCATTTTCGTGTAGTTTGACGTGTCCGTTATTCTGTTGTCCGTGTCTGTCGTCATTGACAGGTTTGACCGTTTGGGTATGTTGGATATGCTATCCTGCGTGGCACCCTGATCGTCGTTTGTCCTGTGTGGCCTCTTGGATCCGATTTTATTCTCAAGTTTCCTATTTTTCTCCGCATCTGTTTTTTTGTTACTATTGGAGTTTATTTTTGTACTTTTCATGGTCTGTGTGTTGTACAGTTTGCTCTGGTTTCTGTTAATTTTTGTATTTGTTATTTTGTGTAGCTTGTGTTTTTGTTTTTGATCTTGTTTCTGTTTTTGTTTTAGTTGTAGTTTTAGTCTCTTGAGTATGTTTTGTGTGCTGAAGTTCTTTGTTCGACGTTTCGGTCTTGCATTTTTGTTTAATTTTTGTATTTGATTTTTCGCCATTGATTCCCACGAGTCGACTCGATTTCTTTGGTCGCATCACGGGTGACGGTCCTTCCGTGATGAAGGCTGTTGTTTCCTTGGAGTGTCGCCTGGTGCTCCAAGTTAGAGCGCTAGTGACTGCATAACCACGCAGCCATCCATCCTATTGCCGCGTTTCTCAGCTTAGGATTTGGAGCAGATTTGAGTCTGCTAGACTCGCAGCCCGGGCGGCTAAGCCGAGGCTCCCGCTTGGATCTCCCAGTGGCGGTTTAAACTTGCGGTATTCCATCTTGCGATGGGTGATACCTTAGAGTTGGCTTCCTGAAACTTTTATGATTTCGTTTTGTTTTGTATTTAATTTCTTGTAGTTTGTTCGTTTAATTTTTTATTTAATACGTTGTTTTTTAGCCCAATTGTATCTTGCTCGGGGGAAGGATTATGTGTTTATCGGTTTTGGGGATTGGTGTATTTTTAAGTTCTTTATTAGTCGTGGTCTGTATTATATATCTGTGTACGTCTGTATTTTTTGAGGTTGGTGTGCTAGCCACCGTGTCGATAATGTTATTTGTGCTTGATACATGTCCCTCTCTCCATCGTCCTTTCCCTCCTGCATCATTCCATTTCTCTCTCCTGCAACCATCTGTTCCCCATTTTTCTATCTTTTGCTTGGACTCTTTACATAGCCCTCTTGGCTTGGCTTGTTACGTTTTGTCTAGTATTGAATTTTAATTATTGGTTTTTTCCTACATTTATTTTAATTTATTTTATTTAATTTGGTTTTCTTTTCGTTTAGCTTACTTCTAATTCGATTTTGCTTTTATTCTAATTTTAATCAATTGTAATTTTATTTCAATTGTACTTTTAATTTTGATTTGGTTTTAATTTTAATTTTAGTCTCAATTTATCTGCCTAGTTTGCTTCATCTTTTGGTTTGCCTTGTATGGCTTACTCTGTACGTCTAGTGTCGCGATCGTTCCTCTGTTGGAGAGGGGGGAGTAGGGTTAGTCGATGGATTAGACAACTATTTGAGTCTTCTGGTTGGGATTTTGGATTTCCGCTTGGGTTGCATTGCATTGGGTGGAGGATTAATTAGTGCGGGCGACTGAATGGTTGGGGTGGTTTGTTGGTTGAGGAGATCTGTCTGTACATAGGTTGGTTTGTTGGTTGGTTGAGGAGATGTGTATGTACAATGGTTGGTTGGTTGGTTGGATTAATTGGATTGGTTGGACGAGTGTTAATTTCACGGTTGCGTATGGGATTGCTTCGTTGACTGGTCGATTGATCGTTAGATTGATTCGTGAATTGGATGATTGGTGGTCAGGTGGGTGGTCCTTTCATTGCTTGTTTATTGTTTCTTGTTTATTATTTATTTTTGCGGTTGTTATGTCGATTTGTTTTGGGTTTGAGTTTTAAGTTTAGAGTTTGAGGTTTTAAGTTTTAAATTTTTGGTTTCGGTTGAAGGTTCTTAAGTTTCTAGTTTCCAGTTTCGTTGTAGCATCGATTTATGAGTAAGGTTTAATAAATAGATTTTTGCGGTAGAATTTATAGTTTTTTATATTTAGAAATTATATATAATTATATATTTTTATATTCAAATTTGTAATTAAGATTTTCCGTGAGAATGTATGTTGAAGCGGTTTGAATTCTGCGACTGGGATTTGGGGATGGGGTTAAAGTTTTGGAATTTTGGATAGTGAGGATAGTGTGGATGAGTTGCTGATAATGAGAATGTTGAGTGCAGATAAGAATCATGGTGTTGAAGGTAAGGGTGCTGACAATGAAGCTGATGACAGTAAAGGTATAGCGGTGAAAAATAAATGTAAAGGTATTGAACCTGAGAATAGGAGTGCTGGAAAGTGATGGTAAAGATGAAGATAGAGATAAGGATGAGATTACTGAAAATTAAGCGTGTTAATAATAACGTCGTGGCTAGAGTTGACGATTATGTGTGTGCATCTGCCTAGAGAGGAAGAAAAATAGAGAGAGAGAGAGAGAGAGAGAGAGAGAGAGAGAGAGAGAGAGAGAGAGAGAGAGAGAGAAGGGGAGAGTGAGAAAGTGTGTCAGAGGCAGCGAGGTATCATCAGGTAGAAAGAAAGATTAAGGGATGGGTCCTAGGAGAGTGGAGGTCCTGTATACGTGAAAGTGTAGTTCGATGGTAGGAAGGTAACGGTATTCTCCGCAGAGCAGAAACAGGCGAGAGAGACAGTTAAGTTCAGATTGAAATTAGAGTGTATCGTATTGAGTGTACCATTAATATAATGGTTGAATTTAAATATTAACTTTTACGTGCATGTCGCGAGGTTTATTAAGTTATCCTGAGTGTTATGTGCTCAGATATTGTTTGTGATAGAAGGTGACGGTTCGATAAAACAGCGCATTTTACGGAAAAAATAATGTCCTAAAGGAAAGATCGGTGGCAGAGTGATAAAATGGCTTCAATGAGTGAGAGATAAAGCTTATCAATTATGGAGTAAGCGATACTATTGTCTACCATTTGATGTCTGTGATAGGTAGGGGGGGTTACAATGAGGCAAGCAGTGTCTCAGGATTCCTATCCACACTACTGTTTTGGTTGCGGCAAAGCGGGTAGTGCAAAGGTTTTTATCCTAACGGTCATCTTATAACGCAATTATAGGATGTAATGGAGGGCCATCTCCTGTCCTATGCGCCATTGTTGCCCTAGCGGACCCCTAGTGAATCCGATCGGCCCATACCCCATTTTTATCAACCAATCCTCGTTAAAAATATGTATATACTATGTTTATTTAAAAATCGATTTCTGAAATTACTTAATAAACGCATTTTCCGGGGGATTACTCTCGCGGGTAGGGTGTGCAGACTGAACGGATTATGGAAATTTTTGTTTATTAAGCTATTTGTTCACCTACCTAAGCCTATAATTAGTCGTTTTTAATTATTAAAAGGTCGAAAAGTTTGAATGTTTGATTGAATTTAGAGAAGCACGCATCGTTTTTAGGCGATGCAGTCTGACAGCACACTGTTTTAGTCGCGTTCAAGTTTAGTAGTTTATTTAACTACTAGTTTAAATGCTATGTAGCTGATTATTTGTTTAATCTATTGCATTTTTAATGGATTTAAACTGCAATTTAAGATAAAAGTGTGAAAATCTATTGGCATTTTAGGAAACACGCATTGTTTTTATGCGATGCAGCCTGAGCAGACTAAGTTTTTGGCGCGCTGAATATTAATAGTTAATATTATTTTAACTAACACCCTGGTGTACGACGGATAGCCCGCACCACAGGAGATAGCCAAGATACCGCTACTCTGGCATAAGAATGCTCATTGGGCTCACTCCTGTTCACGCATCGTCTTTCACTACATTTCCCTCCTATATCCGGATTCACACAGAACAAACTACTCCTAATTCGCTCATAATCACTCATACACTTTAACACATGTTCAATCACGTCATTATTCACATTCATTTGATAACACATCCTACTCCGCAGACGCATACTAAACTGTCTCATACGGTCCAGTACGAGTCCTCCTATCCTCTATCACTCGTGCCATCCATACCATTAGACCCTCCGACATTACTCCACATGACTCTATCATTCGCATACTCATCAGTTGCATTCATGTATTCCACCTTCATATCACACGGATTCACATCACACACATTCACACATACCTACTTTATAATCCTTAGTCCAACCTTCAAATTCTCAATCTCCACCTGCTGTTCCTTAACATTGTTCCCCACACATTCTATCTCACCATCTCGCTCCTCGCTCCTTCTCCAATTTCTTCCTCCTATTTTTTATTCGTGCTTTTCCAGAACATATCAGCAGCAAAATTACCCCTCCCCTTCTTCTTACGAGACTCCTTCTCCTCCAATTCCTAAGCCTTTCCCCACACATGAAAAAAAATTACCCCGAACCAATTCCACACGCAGAGACCCAAAAGGATCTCCCATACCCAAGAAAGGGGCTAAAAAGAAATGTATGCACTCCCCAAGCCCAAATCACTCCTCTCCAATCTACCGAAGCTGAAATAAATGCATGAGATCACTGTAGAATGATGTAAAATTACGTCTAAAACTAAAAATAACCGAAAAAACTTAAAATCATGAATCGACCGATATCGTCCGACAACCCCTGTCCGCGTAAACTTGAGCTTTCAAAAGTGCCACTACGAATCCGGCCTTTATTGATCGGGGCTGCGACAAAGTCCCAGGGGTCCCCCGATCACAGTAGTACCTGTTATACTCCATGTGGGAGTTTCGAAGCGTGGTCGCCTCTTCCCGGTTCGGATTTTTCCCAGGCTGGGTGGACCTATCAACTGGGGCCGTGGGCTTGTCACGCCCAAGGGATGTAGCTAACCACAGAGCCCCCCTTGCGGGTCACACACTAAAGAATAATGCATCCATGTACATCGTTCCTGCAATCATTCTCACTCACATCATACGCTCTTTCAACAAGCGCACAAAACTTTTCATACTTATCACGACTACCGAATACAGCACTAACATCCATATATATATATATATATATATATATATATATATATATATATATATACATAGTTTCGAGGTTATTGGTAAAGAACCCTATTTTGCCATTTGAATGTTGATATAACGTATATAAACAAAAATATAATTTATTGTCACAAACTATATTCAGTATGATTTGGCATACAGAACGATTTTATAAGAGAAGAAGAAAATCAGAGAGAGAGAGAGAGAGAGAGAGAGAGAGAGAGAGAGAGAGAGAGAGAGAAAGAGACAGAGAGAGATTTTCTCACGTAAGAGAAAATAAAATTTACAAAAATCAAAAGATATCCATAAGGTGTGAGAGTAGTGTCAGTAACCCTGAAGAACAAAAAAGGTAATACCGACAACTCACACCTTCTTTAGGATATGAATCCCAAAGTGGATTTATTTAGGATATGATCCCCATCCCAAAGGAGATGAACATTTTTTTTTTTTTTTTTTTTTGGTATCGCGGGGAGGGGAAATCTTCTAAAGACACCTCTCGAAGAGAGGTAGTGTCGGATTCATGGAGCCTTTGCTCACATGCCTACCGACTAAAACCCCTCCCCGCAAGGATTCCTACCCATAGGTATCATGTGTCCTGAGATAATAATGATAATAATGACGGTGACCATTCGTTGAGCAGACTTGGTATTAATAGTTTGAGCAGACTTATTTGAATTGATACTGGTGATTCAAAACGCTACCTAGTCGCCGCTGGTGAAAGTAATTATTAAAAACATTAACTTAATTTATTGATGAAAGTAAAATGATCTTCAATAAAAAACAAAGCCTGAGTCCTTCCCAAGATAATATAGAATCTATATGCCAAATTTTTAGGACAATCGGTTCAGTAGTTTTTTCGGTTATCGTATACAAACAAAAACAAGCTTTGTCTTTATAATTTAATATGATATGATATATACTACCATCCCGCCGCGGCTACTCCGTGATAATACTTTATGCGATTTCATAAATAAAGCAATAATATCTTAGTAAAAAGTACTTATTATATGAAAATCTATATTGCTATAAATAATTGACCATAATTTATCTATGAATGGATATGAACATTCGTTTAAGTTGGCCTAGTATTATTACTTGAAGCGGACTACTTTGAGCTGATGTTCATTATTCAAGACGCCACCTAGTGAACCCTGGTGAAACTAATTGTTAAAACCATTAACTTAATTTATTGATGAAAGTAAAATGATTTTTAATAAAAAACATAGTCGATGTCCTTCCCAAAATACTATAGAATCTATATGTCCAATTTCAGAAAAATTGGTTCAGTAGGTTTTTCGATTATCGTGTGCAAACAAAAACACGCATTATTTTTATAAATTAATATGATTTAAAAGAGCTGGCCTGATATTAATACTTTAAGGGGACTGATTTGTGTTCATGCTCGTGTGATGTAATAAGGACTACATTGGACGTGTCACGAAACCGTATTTTATCATGTCCTTTTACATTCCTTTTATAACTGCGAAATATAATTATGCAATAAAAAAAGAGCAAAAACGGTCAAGAATGTATATTCTATACCTACAGAAAATGTGTATTTTTATAATAGTTGATTAACACAAATAATATTGAATCACTTGATAGCGCGTAAGATACGGATAATAAAAATATATATTAATCATATAGAATCGATGTTTGGGCATTCTGTTAAAATAAATATTTGAACTACATTTTATAAATAAGTTGGCTCGCCAACAAACCTGTATGCGCATAGCTGAATTAGCTAGATGACGCTAATTGTTTATATATATATATATATATATATATATATATATATATATATATATATATAAACAGGACATTTAACTAAATAATGATCCGCTTTTAATTTAATATGCTAAGAATACATTATTATGTTTCTGTTTTATCTGTTCTGTGAATTTGTCATTCAATTTTTTGTACATTTCTTGGAAGAAAAAAAGCGACCCCATGTGGGAAAATAGCATGTGACACACTGGAGCAAAAGCATTTTCGGACTTGGTTAATTTGACACCCTCGGTACGCTCGGACGGTAAATATATCTTCGTCGAACAAGGCCTATTTTTCTCACTGTCACACAATGTACTATTTTTCAATGATTGAAAATTCGAACATTCAATTTAGAAGTAAATAGTGTAGCCGACATGCGAGGCCGGCAGTCTCAATCTCACCTTCGTGGCGCGACCGTGCCACTTGATAAATCGAACACAAATTATATACGAACAGTATAACTCTTTGTTTGTTTTCATTTCAAAGCCTATGACCCCCTTTCCTTTTTTAAACAACTTTCTGCTATATATATAAAATTCCAATCATCGTCTGTGTTGCTAGATTGAATCAATTGTACTGCATATTTGTATTTAATGCCGTATTCAATTAACAAATTCTCATTTTTCATCCCATTATCGAACTTTATTTCAAGTCTAAATTATTTTATTGTTGATTAAAAAAACATTAATTTTGCCCACATACATAGTTCATTTTGTAATTACAAAAGCAAAAATAATCATGAAGCATTATTTCAAATATAATTCATACGTATAGAAAAATCATCAATTAATAAATCCTTAATTTCCCTTTACTTTGTAATCTTATATTTTCATAAGATTTATAAAAAAAAAGTAAATCTAAGAGTAAGTTTTCTAATGATAGGCTTATTATTAGTGTTTATGTAAATTAAAAAATAATGTCAACTCTTTCCTTTACCAGAATACTTATACATAGATGTCAAATTTATTACATATTGTTTAACTGAATTTAGTTCGTTTAGAATTGTAGATCATATATATTTGAGACAGAACTTCATGCTTACTTAATTTTAACTATACAACTATTATTTATTATATGGCAACATCCTGACCCAAAAAATGTGAATAAATATTAAAAATGTTGATGATTTATTATTTATTTTTAATATTAATTATTTATATTAATCAATTTTATAATTAATATAAATAATAATATATTATTTTATAAATTAATATATATTAATTTATATTAATAATATTAATTAATTTTCATTTTTAAATTTGGCACAGATAACTTTGATAGTAGTACTAACTTAAGTATAAAAATGTTTGTCCGAGTGATAAAACAGAAAAGATTGAATTAAAAAGTCTTACTGATATTCGTACACACTAGTATCTTACAATAGATTCAATTGAAGATCCCATTGTTTCTTTCTTGTTTTTGCGCTGAATTTCATGGACACTGTATACGTACATAGAGTCATAAAATATTTTACCTGAAATCGAAAACTATTGCAATCAATAAATATTTGAGAAAGGTACTTTAAAAATCCAAAGAATATTATCTTACTGTTGACAGACTGAAGAGACTACCCTAGATCTAAGGTAGTGCCAGCAGATCGTAGACTTAGTCACGAAAAGGTTGCAAGGCCGACTTCGCAGTCATCGTCTCTTCGGAGCTGGATAGTTTGTTAGGCAAGCATGTCAATCTCTAGATGGGTTGACCAAAGAATCTGGAAGTATCAAGGTGAAGATTAATATCAAGGTGAAGATTAATAGGTAAGAACGATCTGAGAAGATGTTTTTGTAAACTTTGTCGGAGGATGGATAATATTTGAGGAATTACGAAAATAGTATTAGATAAAAAAGGAACAAAAATAATAATAAAGATTCTTACATATCGCCGCAAATGACAATAGCATCCAAACTCTCCGATTTCCAATATTCCGAAACACTTATCAAATACATCGCGCCGCAGACGGCGTAGCCAGTATAAAATTGTACGGTACGATGTTGTTGAATGAATATCTTATCGGTTATATGAATATGATCCCAAAATGCGAACAGAAGATGCAGATTAATTATCGTGAAATTGTGCCACATCGTTCTTTCTTTATACTCCTCTTTGTAAAGCTTTTTTTCAGGGATCTTCAACCATCGAATTTTCATTTGCTCCAACCAATATGGCCGCTCCATTTTTTCCTCCAGCTGAAAATTATGTGAGGAAAATTATATAAGTGATAAAAAATGCAATTTACCTGTTACGGCTTTCCACAAATATAACTTAATATTGTGAATATTTCAAGTATGATATAGCATCTAAAAAAATTGTAATGTAAACCATTCTTCTTCATCTTCGCAGGAATCGGAGGTATTGTCTTTCAATTTTTCTTCTTCTTTCCGTCTTTCCTCCTCTCCTAAGAGCAATTTTCGAGCAAATAAAGGTAGTTCACGTATCGTCACAGAAGCCATACATATCGCATTAGTAAGGATTGTACACATAGCAGAATAGGCAATTTGGCCAAAATGCTAAAAAACTTTGACATCCTAAAAATACAGTCGATATCTAATTTATCAAATCATTTTTTAATGATTTTCGTAACTTTGTTTGAATTGATCTTTGCACTTCCGATCACCAAATGTTGTATTTCCTATCGTAAAAAATATTCTGTAAGGCTGCCTATACTTAAAACGTTTATTGCATAAACTTCAATATGGCACCTTCAACAGCTGGCACATTTTTAAGTTTCTAGACGATTTGAAATTCTTTACTGTACTTGTAATTATAAATAAGAATATCATGAAATCTTCGATTTTTTTGAACGTTCGAATAACCAATGTCCAAAGATATATGATTTGATTAATATTAAAGCCTCTTAACGATGCAATGAGAATTGCCGTAAACACCGCCTGCAAAGGAAGAGAAAAATAAATAAGGGTAAAGCAAAATTAAATAAAGAAAAGTTGCATGGATGCATGTAACAAACCAAGATACAGGTAGATGAGAAATATACATATACATGTAGAATAAAAAGAAAATGTAGGAAGCGAGAAGGAGCAAGAAAAGTGACAGTACGCACAGCAGTGACGGGAGGTAAAAAGATGTATAGATAAGAAAGAAAATTATGCATGCAGAAGAATCAAGAAAAATACACATAGAAAAGATATCAAGAAAAGTATACGCAGAGAAGGAAAGGAAGATAGAAGGAGAGAAATAAAGTAACATATGCATGTTGAAGAATAAAGAAATATACATATAGAAAGAATATTAAGAAAAGTATACGCAGGGAAAGAAAGGAAGATAGAAGGAAAGAAACAAAGGAACGCATGCATGCAGAAGAATAAAGAAATATACATATAGAAAACATATCAAGGGAAGTATACGCAGAGAAGGAAGGAAGATAGAAGGAGAGAAATAAAGTAAACATGTATCTAGAGGAGGAAAGAAAATACACATACATAGAGAGATGGAAATAATGACTTAAACATTAAGAAAGAAAGTCAGATAGGGAGAAAGAAAACAGAGAGATATAGATGGACACGGACAGTTAGACACATGCAGAAGAAGATAGACTGAGAGAGAAAGAGAGGTATATGAAAATAAACAAGGAGCGAGAGGGACAGAGACAACATAACCTCGAAACGGGAAAATAATGCTACGAAATTCGGAAGGTAGACATGAGTGGAAAAATGAGGATAAATAAAATAAAGAACAACGCATACGTGGCGAAGATCCAGAAACCATGCGGACGCCGCAAATTGAAAATGGAAGATCGAAAGCACGTGGCCGCACGGGGTTGTATGCGACATGCCGGACGCGGCAGCGGCTGCTGTGTGGTAACCATCTCAAGGAAGCCGCACACGGAAGAAGAAGGCAGCAACAGCGATATTCGGACCGAGCTCAACGACGTCAGCTCAACAAGCAGGAAGGGCGCGTGGAGAATCTGAAGAAAATCACGAAGAAATTAGTGAGAGTCGGAGAGATACAGCGTGCGCCGTCAGCACAGCAGACGGCCGCACTGGAAGTAGCAGCCAGCGTGAAGACGGAAGTCGCCGCGGAGAAGGAGCGGCCGCGACAGCGCCGTACTAAACTACCGACGGGGAAATATATATAGATATACTCCCCATATAAATTCAAACTTGGCGCGTGGCGAAAGTCATGAAACGAGACGTTGCCGACGGACAATGTCGGTCGTAACTGTATTAATGTTATGGAAGAGCCCAGGATTGGCGCATATCGGGGAAGAAGGACGGTGATTGGCGCACATCGGAGAAGAAAGCGGCTAATTGGTGGAGACGAAACAGCAGAGCGCTGATTGGAGGATCGGAGTGAAGATCAGAGAAGACTTTAGAAGATTTTTGAAGTCGGCTGAGCAACCACGTGTCGCGGCCATTTGCCCCAAATTTTTGTGACGTTTTCGCGGTGTAAAATTGGAAGACGGAAGGGAAGTCGAGCGAAGGTAAACGTAAGAGTGGACAAGTGTAGGAAGTTGTGAGACGCCTAAACTAGGACTGAACAGTGCACGGGGGTGGAAAGTGCAGTGAAAATCGAACGATTGGTTTCTTTCTTTTCTTCTCTCTCTCTCTCTCTCTCTCTCTCTCTCAAGGGGAGCCACCGCAGAAGATCGGGAGAAAGCAGCAGCAGCGAGCGCACGAAGGGACGCCTTCGTAAACTGCGGTAGCGGGTGAGTGGGCCTGCGCGCCCTCAATTTAAATATTTATTAATGTAACTTTTGCGAGCGGGGAAAGCGAGACGCGGGAAAAATTAGGTAGCGGCGGCCACCAAGACGAGGGGTTTTGCGCGCGTGGTGCGGTATAGCGCGGAAGAAGGCGGACGCGACCATGTGCACGTAACTTAGCGGGAAATGTTGTAAAGGGTTGTTACAATAAATGAATGATTTCTTTGTTGCGAAATTGGTTCTTTTGTTTTCTTTTTCTCTTTCATAAGAAATAAATTTACTACCCTCCGCACTATATATATAGAACGGTATGCATAAGCTACGAACGTAGCAGATATATATAAACGAAAATATATCAAGGACATATACGACATCGTGCAAGAAGAACCTGGAAGTCATACGCCCGAGTTCCCGCCCTGGAAGTAAGTAGATAGTAGAATTACGTGACGAACTGGCTTGAGATTTGCCTCGTTACAACAAATAAATTACATATATTAAACAATTATAAAGCATTAAATAGAACAAACTAATAGTTGCTTGTGTTTCTTTTTATTTTTTCAATAAACCGTTCTTTTTTTTCAATATTAGAGTAACATTATTTTTCATTTAGCAAAGAAATATATACATGCTATTAAAAAATAAATCGAATTATTGATATGTTGGAATACCTTTGTGCTGTTTTAACAAAAAGCGCAACAATATTTTGATATACACAATACATCTAGGTCTTCGAACGAGTTTCTTCTATTTCATTCAAATGCATTCAATCAAGTCCTTGAAGGGTAGCATGTGTTCAACTGCATTTCTTGCACGTAAATTATATTATTACATGCATAGAATTTCTTTCTTACACGTAAATTATATTATTAAAAATATTATATATTACAGATTAGCTCGCAACTAGGCCACGAAGAGGACCATCAACCTTATCGATCATTATAGTCGAGTCCTTTGGAAATGTTATTCGAATTCTCACACTTTCGAGCTCCTTCAAAGTAGCAAGCTCTCGAAATTTTTCAGCATCGCTGGATTCTATTTATAAAATAAACATTAAATACCATATGAGCAAACTTGACTCGGACTGATGCATTTCAACCTCGCGTGTAAACTGAATCGGAAACATTTTTTCCCTATATTGGCACGACCATTCTTGGTGTCCGTGTAAAATTTGAACGCCATATCTCAATACATATGTGTTTTTCAGCTGTTGATGCAAACCTTTTTATGGCGATATTGACTATGGAGTCATGGTGTGTTTCTCGAAGCGAATTTTTGAGTTTCAGTAAGAGAAGAAATCAGTGGGAGCTCAATTTAGCGAATACGGTGGCTGAGCGATGAATTTCATTTCGTATTTGGCTAAAAAATCAAACATAATCATGCTGGAATGTAATTTAATTATGCTTTTCTCGACTGCTGATATACAAGTTAATAAATATTTTCATTGGTCTTACAGACCAATTAAATAAATCGAAATATAATACGTAATAATATCAATATATATTTAGATTAATAATAATACCTCAATATACAAAAAAAAGAAAAAAAAATTAAAATTAAACATTATAATGACAGTCAGACTGTTCTTGTATACCATCACCCCCGTAGACTAATCTGAAAATAAAAATATCAGCTGGAAAAAAAATTTATGTCAGTAAAGTGTAATCTGACTGCCCCCACCAACCTTAACTAATTGAAATCTTTGTGCAGTAGTCCAATGTTTCGAGCTCACTAACCGCTCCTCATCGGAGACTAAATTAAACCTTATATTCTAACCTTTATATAATCTATGCCCACAATCAAATTTATTAAATTAAATATAAAATCCCCCTCTAGACAAATTGTCCAAAACCAATCAATTTAATAAGGAATGATAAACACTGTCCAATCTACCAGACTCTAACATTAAATTCACATTATTTCGATTCCTGGAAATGTGAATACTTTCAAGACCCTCCCTTTTACACTTATTATTAAAACCATGCTTTAAAAGATTCACATTCAGAAAATCAAAAGAACGTAAAAACTTTAAATAATGCTCTTTTAAACCGGAAGTGATATATGAAAATTTAAACAGTAAACCATATTTATATTCATAAAGTCTCTTTTTTAAATATCCACCAGTTTGTGCAATGTAGAATTTATTACAATCCATACAATTAATTCTGTAAACAATTCCACATATGGAGATATGTGGCGCTTAAATTTCACACGGACATCAAGGAAGGTTGTACCAATATAGGAAAAAAAATGTTAACGATTCAGTTTACCCGCGGCATTTAAATGCAATAGTCCGGGACAAATTTGATCATATGGTGTTTATTTGATTTCAATTGCTTTCGAGATTTTTAAAATTACGATTTTATAAGTTATAACTATAATTTTATATTAAGAATAAACTGACGTAATATATAGTGAAATAAATTAACCAATAGCTGGACTTATAAAAATAATTTCTAATATGTATATTGAATTCCTGTTGATCTGAATTCATTAACAATAACAAATAAAGTTAGATTGACAAACAGATTTGTGCCAATACTAAAATTCGAAACTATTAGGATGCGAACTTATTTTTCGACTATCACGTTAAGATGTCGATATAAGTAGTACGAAAATTCACATGTGCCGGATCTAGTACTTATTTGTAAGTTTTGGCATTTACTAATAAAATTCAGTTAACACGAACCACCAGTGATGTAAACATTATAATTTTTTGATCAGTGCAAATAGAATCGTAATAAAACGTTTTTCCTACATGTCCTTTTCCACTATTTGGAGCTGAAAAAAATTAAGTGACAAAGTTAATCACAATGAACGTTGTCAAACGTTTAGATGCAATGTGAATGATTCATGAAGGAGGAGCAGAGATGCCACACGATTTGACCGAAATGGGCAGAATGAATCGATACAACACCGCACTGTGTTTGCTTGCCAGACAAAAAAATTAAAGTTTTCTGTGCGATATTGTGACTGGTAATGAAAAGTGGATCTACTTTGAGAATCCTAAGCGCCAAAAGTCATGGGTGGACCCAGGCCAAACGTCCACATCGATACCAAAGTGGAACATCTACGGCCAAATAGTATTGCAGCGCATTTGGCAAACCAACAGAGTTATTTCCAACATAAATGATCGAACATAGATCAGCAATCGCGAGTAATAGGCATAACATCAGTCAGTTGCAAAACAACGCATTGATACATGCTGCGAAAACCGTCAAAAACACCCCCTTGGAGCTCGAACCACAAATATTACCATACCCGACGAATACGCAAGACATAGCGATTTCTAATTATAACCTAGTCAAATCGATGCAGCACGATCTTGTTGATACGCACATCCGACATGTTCAAGAAGAGCGACAATTTTTCGATGATTCGATACGTCTCGAATGACAGAAAATATTTTCATTAAGCTAACGTCTACCTATTTTCCATGATATATGTGATTTTCAGTTAACAAATAACCGAAACTAAGTTCGACACCTACTAATTAATTTATGTACATAGCACTGTCGTAATTCACGCGCGCACCTGCGCACCTGCGCAAGTGTGAGTGTGTGTATGTGTTTTTTTTTTTTTTTTTTTTTTATTAGGCGTAGGCAGAGCAAGCTCTGCACTAGTGGCCTCTCGAAACCAGCATCCCGCCGGAACTATCCGGGAATATTACTTCGGCGGGGCTGTTAGTTAGCCTGTACGACTCCTTTTCTTATGACACTATCCTACGTCCCCCATCCACACAGGTGATCAGGGGTTCGGTGTTCGTCCTCTGTATCTTAAAATAGGATCAGTTGGTCTGGTTCATCCTGGGCCATTCGCCTAGTTCTATCGGCATATCTAAGTTTGGTTATCACCTTTTTTGCGAAACTGGCTACTGCCTTCCAGTTTTCAGAAGATTCCAGCATTATTGATAGGATGCTCTCTGGTCTTATTGGCTTATTGATGATGTTCATCAAGTGCTCACGTTGTGTTCTAAAACGAGGGCAGCTCACCAATATATGCTCAGCATCCTCGACCAAAGTCGGACAGATGGGGCAGAGATCATTATTATCCAGGTGAAAGCGGTGGAAATAGGACCTAAAACAACCATGTCCAGTCAACAACTGAGTTAGGTGGAAATCTAATTCCCCGTGTTTCCTGTTGATCCATCTGTGTATGTCTGGGAGGATACGATAAGTCCATCGGCCTTTGCTAGAATCGGTCCATCGTTTTTGCCATATTTCTATAGAACGATGACGTTCCACATTTTTAGCACCTTGTAGGGAATCCACTGCGGTCTTACATATGTTATGCAGCCTAGCCAGTTCATCTGCAGCTAAATCGAAAGGAAGAATTCCGGCAAGTACCTCAGCTGCGTCGGTGGATACCGTCCTGTAACCACTAATAATACGTATACAGGAGCGACGACGGGTCGCAATGGCCAACTCACAATACGATTTAATTCCGCATGCATGATGCCAGATTGGTGCTGCATACATGCTGACAGAATTAACAACATAAGCTAATAGTTTCCTCTGGGGTGGACGTGGGCCACCAATGTTAGGCATGAGCCGACACAAGGCAGCTGAAACTCGTTGCGCTTTTTCGCCAGATATCTTTAGATGTTCTTTGAAGTTTAACCTGGCATCAAGCTGGACACCCAAGTATCGTAAAGATGGCGCAGAACTAATGCGGCAGCTACCAACTTTAAGAGTAATACTATCTACCTTCTTACGACTGCTGACAAGAACTACTTCTGTCTTGTGCTCCGCTAATTGTAGACCAGCCGTCTTAATCCATCTACTGATGTTGCTGATTGCCTCATTGGCATTTTCAGTAAGTTCATCAAGGGTCTTAGCCGTCACTACTAGAGCGATATCGTCGGCGTACCCTACTGTTATTGAACCAGGCGGTTGTGGAATCCTCAACACGCCATCATACATAATATTCCACAATATAGGTCCCATAACTGAGCCCTGGGGGACTCCCGCAGTAACCTTATGCGATACAGTGCCTTCATCCGTTCGGTATAATATTATCCTATTCTCAAAGTAGCTGGCCACGACATTCTGTAAATGACCAGGTACTCCGAACTCTTTAAGAGAACTCATAATAGAAGACCAGCGCGCTGAATTAAAGGCATTCTTGACATCTAGAGCGACAATGGCACAATACTGTTTAGTGCCACCTTTCCATCTCTTACCACTGATTGCATTTCTTGCGGTACACACTACCAGTTTAATGGCATCGACTGTTGATTTTGATTTCCGAAATCCAAATTGGCGTGAGGATAAGCCGTGCAATCCTTCAGTGAATGCTTCCACTCGGCTACATATTATTTTTTCAAATATTTTACCTACCGTGTCGAGCATACACAATGGCCTGTATGATGAAGGATCATCAAGTGGCTTATTGTCCTTAGGTAACAGGACTAACCTTTGAGTTTTCCAGCAATCAGGAAAAATACCCTCAAGAAGACAAGCATTATATACTTTTATAAATATAGCTGGATTCTTCTGAATCGCCAACTTAACTGCCGCATTAGGGATACCATCAGGGCCAGGGGCAGCATTGTCTCTAGTCTTAGCGTAAGCATTATGTAGCTCCATTTCTGTTATAGGAGGTATATCGTCCGAGTGTTGCGTGCGCAGTACAGTCCCATGAATGTCATTGGGAAAGAGAGCGGAAACAATCTTATCAATCAATACCGTGGTAGTGGGTTGTATTGGTGCCCTACTCAATCGTGCCATGACTGTTTTGTATGGTCGTCCCCATAAGTCATTGTTGGCCTCTGCATACAGTTCAAGCCAGCATCGACGCTTGCTTGCCTTAATGGCCTTGACAAGCACTCTCTGTGCTTCTTTAAATAAACTATTAAACGTATCACGATGGGTGCGGGCTCTCTGGGCAAGTCTACGTGCGCGATGACATTGTTTGCGCAATTCTGCAATTTCATTTGTCCACCAGTAGACAGATTGACGATGTTTAAATCCGCTCTTAGTCCTAGTCATCGATGCATCACATGCTTCAGAGATATGCTTCATGAGTGCATTTGCCAGATGGCCTGGCGCACCATATTCTAAACGCTCTTCTGATATTATAGTGGCGAACACTTCACAGTCTAGCGATCTGATGTTCCATTTCCGTGTGGGCATCCACTCATTGCACTTGTTCTTTACTTTCTTCTCTGCAATCTCATACAAGATCGCCCTGTGATCACTGTGGGTGTAAAGGTCGCTTACTCTCCAGTTAAGGATCCGCTGAATCAAGTCATCACTGGCGAATGTTACATCAATGACTGATTGTTTATCACCCCTAATGAAAGTGGATTCAGATCCCTTATTAACCACGTGGAGTTGAAGAGAATTAAGGCCATCAAGCAGCATACTACCTCTGTTATTTGTTGAAGCGCTTCCCCAGGCTGTGGACCACGCGTTAAAATCGCCACCGATTAATAATGGTTTCTTGTCCATGGCTTCATCAACTAATTTAGCTACAAGGATTTCAAACTGCTTGTCCGTCAAGCTTGGAGGAGCATATACACTAAAGACGTATATTTCTTGTATTTTAGCGCAGGATATCAATTCGCTCCGATGACTCGACTGCTTTAGTACCTGCCTATTTTGACCAATCCAGAGGGCAGCTCTATTGCTTGTGTCACTTATCCAGCGCTGTGGTCTGACCCTGTCGCAATATGGTTCGGAGATTACAGCAATGTCTATTCTTAGCTCCTTTATTGTCTGTTTCAGCAGGTCATGAGCTGCTACGCAATGGTTGGTATTCAGTTGGAGTATTTTCATGTTTTATGTCTGTTTAAAAACTCCACGGTAATCGAGCACTTATAGCTGTATGCTGGATGGTTAATCTCCTTTTTTCCTTCACATTTACAGAGTAAACAACAGGGCCCGTTTTGTGTGTGTGTGTGTGTGTGTGTGTGTGTGTGTATTATACCACTACCACATGCTGCATGAACTGCCAGCCAGATGACCATTGCTTGGGCCCCACGGGAGCATCAGCTTCTCAGATTAAACGCGTTCAACTCGTAGTCAGGAGGTAGCATCAAGGATTGGGCTAGGCAAGGTGGCCGCTGATAGTACGGCGATTGCATCCGCTTCGGCTGAGTACATTCTTCGCAAATCTGCACCGTGTCAGTACACAAGGGAAATAGAAAAGGTTCGTAAAAAGGGTTCATAGTATATATCTTGCATAAGAGATATAGAAGTAAAAGTGATACTGGAAAACTTTTTCATTCCCTTCTTCAAGGCGATTGCAGTTCATATTTATGATTTCATGCCTTACATACTACTGTGTACACATATGAGTAAGACATTTCAATTCCATTTTTCATGTTTTAATCTATTTGCACAAATGTTTTTATATTTAAGTTAGTAGTACTGTCAGAGTTACCTGTGCCAGATTTCCCGCAATTACCTCGATTTGTCATATTGTTATGCTTCTCTGTTTTATGATCTAGTAATGGGCCACAGTCGAAAAAATCAAAATATAGGTTCGGCAAAATTTTCGATTGACTGCTAGCGCGCTTGCTGATATTATTATAATTTCAAATGAGTCTGTTGACATCATTTTGAAAGATATTTTGTGGATGTAGAGAGTAAAAACTCGACTGGTGGCAAAAACAATCAATTTTTTGGAAAAATAGCGTCACATAGATGTCTGAAACGATGCCTTCGGACTATCAGGACAGATGAAAAGCATAATAAATAAAGAAGAGACGGATGCATGCTTACGATCCAGAAACAATCGAACAATCGAGTGAATATTGTGCCAAAGGAGAGCGAGGACCGAAAAAATCATGCCAAAGTTACACAAAAATCAAGGTTATACTGTTAAACTGTTTTCATCGATTATCATAGTGTGGTGCAGTATGAATTCCTCCCGACCGACCAAACGGTTAACCAAAAATATTACTTGAGTGTTATGCGTCATTTACGTGAAGATATTCATCTCAAACGGCCAGATTTATGGAAAGATAACTCTTGGTTTTTGCATCAGTATAATGCACCATCTCAGACTGCGGAGATTTTATGTAAAGATGTCGTCAAAAATTCAATCAATATCGTTCTGCAACTACCATACTGATCTGTTTTAGCACCGTGTGACCCCTGGTTCTTTAGCAAAATCAAAAGAACACTTCAGGGACACGCTTTCGATTCGATTAAAGAAATAAAAACGGAATCGGAAAAGGACCTCATGGCCATTCTGGATCACGAATATAGAAAATGTTTTGAAAATGGGAAAAAGCGACGGGAATGGTTGCATTGCATCCGGGGGGCGAGTTATTTTGAAAGGGATTGATTATATTTAGAAAAATAAAGAAATATTGCAAAAGTTATAGATATAGTCTTACTTATATTTGTACAAAATAAGTATATGAAGCATTTCTTGTCAATTCAATTAAATTTTTAGTTTCAGTACAGCTTATCCTTTTTATTGACTATTTTACACTATTTTCAAGTAGAGAAAATGGTGAAATATTGAAACCGGGGATTTGTTCAATAACGAATATTATATATATATATATATATATATATATATATATATATATATATATATATTCTAATTTACTTGTCTGAGTAATACTGAAAATTAAGAAAAAAAAACTTCTTGAATAAGGTATAAAAAACTCTTGTTAAATGCTGATATAACAGGTCGTTCGTAAGTCCCGAGAGTAACGCAGAGATGGGTTTATTAGTATCAAACTGGCCATTCTTTACGTTTACAGTACAAAATTTACATGAAACGTATAAAAATTTTACGTCGATCAGAACACAAAGAGTAGTTATTAAGGTTAGAATAAAATCACTGTGAAAGTTGTGTGAGAAATGGAAAAAAGCAAGTTTCGGGTGTTGATAACAGAATTGTCTTTTAATGGCTAAAAACACCGTATAAGTCCAACAATGACTTGAAAAACATTACCGGGGTTACCAACGATTTATCGGTGGTGTTGAGTTTAAATGTGGCCGTACGGACACAAATGATACAGAACGTTCGGCTAGGCAATCGAAGCCGTTCCACTGGAAAACGTGAATAAAGTGCTCAAAACCGTAATGAAATAACGCAAAGTGACACAATTTGTGACTTATATACTGCTACAAATATCTGCAAATGAATGGTTACTGATGACTGGATTAGCAGTGATCATGAAGTTACATACATAGAATTAGGTAGCTCTTGAGAACTTCCAAGATTATAAAGGCCTAGATAAAATATTTGTTTTACTGACTGGGGCAGCTTTCTACAGTTGTTAGATCAATACCACACAATAATAATAAAGAATGTTGGATGAAAAATAATCATGAAATCGAAAAATTTGACTAAATGAGTATGCAATATATTACTAAGGCTGAGAATAAAAGAATACATCGCAAGAAAACATTGCAGAAGTCTGTTGTCTGGTGGAATGATAATCTCTCCAATTGAAAGACAAAAGTGTACAAACTTGGCAAAATATATCAGAAGAAGCTGAAAGCTGTGCTGAATACTGAAACTATGCAAATGCTGCTAAAATTGTTTAATTCCTGTCTTCAGCATGGAACCTTCCCAAACACCTGAAAAATCGGTGAAATGAGAGCCCTCCTTACATCATAAGGAAAAAATCCTTGCTCGATGAAATCTTAAAAACCAATACGCTTACTTGCGATTCTCAGTAAATTTCTACAAAGACTTATCTGTTACAGACTAACAAATATTATTATGTATTCAACTTTGGCGTCACACATTACGATATCAGAAATGGTATAGGTATCGGTCATGCCATAAATTAAATAAGAAGTAAGACGTATAAGAAAGTATCCTAAGAAAGCTCCGTACTCATGATTGCCCAACCAATATCTATCTTCTTGTAAATACATATTTGCCGAACAGAGTTATTACAGTTACAGACAAATTTCAAACAGATTTTGTCAAAAGCCTGTACGAAAGGCCCAATCTGGAAACCAGACCTCTGAAATATCTGCAAAAACTCATACAGCGTTTAACAAAGAGTGAAGGAAAAGTTGAGCATTCACTGAAGATCTCATACTGGTAGTAGGTGGTAACTCTACCAGAGAGCTTGAAATCGAAGCACAAAGGTTAGCTAATATAATCATTGAAAGGTGCTTTGAACAGAGTTGAGAACTCTCACTGAGTAAGCGTTTATGTCATTGAAAAACAAGGAAGGACATCTCTCATTTGAGAAAAAAAGACTATCATGGTTCCAGGGTCGCAGACGAGGAGCCCCTACAATTGCCAATTGAAATTTTCTACATTGACGGTTGAACATAATTTTTCCCACGGTTCTGCGCGTATATCTGTACATACACACTATATGAGATGTTCCTCGGGTGGTCCACCGGTGAGATCACAGCGTTTGAAGAGAATGAATGTGTTTTTTAATGTACTAAATGGAAGATAAATGAATCACATGGGTCTGGTATTATATAAAGTCAATGTTGTGAATGAAAATGAATGGTAAAAACTTATATATGAGAGTATGTGTGATAAACGACAGTAGATGCAATCAAACAAGCAATAACAAGGTTTGAAAAATCCATTGAAGACAGCAGGTCATTGAAGGATAAATCTGGCGTCAACAACCGCGATAATTCCAGCTGCTATAACGTATATTAATGCTATTGCTGTTAAAAAGCTCAGAGTTGAATTTGTGTGAAACGCTTTCGGTTCATCTCTCGCGACGTTTATCTGACATGATTGTGGGACGCCCTACCGATGAACTTAACAAATCGAGGCGGTCCAGCTAATATTTGAAACTGGTGCTCTTTACCGAATGTTGGGGTTGGCTGATAGGTTTACCTTGAATAAATTAGAGTGCTCAAAGCAGGCTATGGTCGCCTGAATACTGTGTACAAGGAAACCGGCGCTAAAATTCCAAATGTTTACGTCCACGATCGTGTGCCGGGGTAACGTATCCTTCATCCATAGTATATTTGGAGCAGGAGGGGGATGCGGCTAAAATACAGCAATGGTCTCTCAGGATAGGATCAAACGAGCTTTTGGCCTAACGGGCTTGGTGCACCCGGGAGTTACCGATGCTGGGAGTGGGAAATTGGCGCTTACTTCCTAATACCGCAAACCCGTTACAAGTGGTTCAGCGACCACAGACAGTCAAATCTATGGAACGTTCTGCTTTAATGGGCCGGGGGCTTGGCTTTGACGCCCGGCCGAGAGAAGGAATAATTCTATAAAAACCCCCCTAATCCCACATTGTATGGCAGTTGCGATAGGGGACGCATGGCTCCAGGGTAGAAGATGGGAGCCGCTACAACTGCCAGAGGATTTATATATTGCCCGTTCTAAACATATCTTGTCCACCGAACGGGATGCTGCAAAGTATCCTCAGTAGGTGGACGTACGACAAATATGAATAAAAATAATAAGAAAAGAGGAGACGAGGAGAAGGAGAAGGAAGCTAGGGAGGTTAGGAGGCCTAAAGACAAGGCAAAGACTGCAGAGAGGGAGCTAAGCAAAACCGATGGAAGTAAAGCACGACCTGGTAAAACGCCACAAATAAGGCTGATAAAAACCAGTGACTTCAGGGACGCCATCCAGGCTGCCGGCAAGTCAAAGCCGCCGACGCAAAAAACTGGTGAAAAGGAAACCAGCAGCCTTTCCTCAGGACAAAACCAGGATGAAGATCAGACCTGCAAAACACAGGAGGTAAGTGCTGCACAAAGCAGCACTGAAAATAAAGATATGCAACTTCATGAAGGCAGTCCAGCGAAGAAGCTAGCCACGAACTGCCTAGAGGTTCCGGCACGCAATGCCGACCTCTATGAAAAAATAAAGGAGGTCCTTAAAAGAACAGAGGGCCCGGACCTGAGGAAGGAGGGGCTCAAGAGCCTCAAAGAGTTAATGGTGGTCATTTCTGAAATGACCATCAGATGTGCCCAAGCCGAAGCAAAGTCGGAGGCCTTGAATGAGCAGGCAGCAAAAAGAACAGTGAAGGGGCCACAGACCTATGCAGCTGTGGTCTCCAATGACACTGCAAAGGATCTAGGAAACCAAAGGAAATTGGTCGCCCCAAAAGCCCAGATAGCAAAAGCCACAATAAGGCCACCGGCCAAGGTGGTCTTATTAAAGCCTAGGGATGTAGAAAAGATCTCCACAACAAGTAAGGCTAAGGAGGTCTCGCAAAAGACCTTCAACCCTAGGCAGTCAAAGGTTCAGATCAAAAATCTGAGGGAGACAAGGAAGGATCTCCTAGTGGAAACTGCTACTGAAGCGGGTCTGGAAAAAATCAAAGCCTCAAAAAGCTTGATGGATCTTTTTGAGATAGAGGCCCTAACAAGGAGCATGCCGAGGCTCATCATCTACGATGTGCCCAAGGACATGTCGCCAGATGAGGTGACCTCGGCGGTATATGACCAAAACGAAGGTCTGGCCTCTACATCCGAAGAATTTTCGGAACTTTTCAAGCCCCGCTTCAAAACGGGCAAGAGGAGCGACTCAGTAACAAACTGGGTGGTGGAAGTTTCCCCTAACATCCGGGGGAAACTGCTACAAAAGAAAAGAATTTACATAGAGTGGCTATCTTGCCGAGTGCAAGATTACCTGCGAGTCACTAGGTGTTACAAGTGTCAGGGCTACGGGCACGTAGCCAAACACTGTAAAAGTGAACAGTGCTGCTCCCACTGCAGTCAGAGGGGACATGGCAGCAAGGACTCCAAAAATAAAGATGCAGCTCCCAAATGCGTCCATTGCAAAAAAGCAAAGAAAACGCACAACCACGGCTCAATGGACTCGAAATGTCCAGCATACAAGGCTGCCATGGAGAGGTGAGTCAACTCCACGGACTATGGCCAGTAATGTACGAAACAATCGAAATGGACCTGTCTTGCGCTTTGCGCAATTAAATGCTAGAAGAGCACGCACGGTCACTCCAGAGATAACAACTAAATGTGTGGAAAGAGGAGTAGACATCCTGCTTCTCCAAGAGCCATACCAGCGCCTAGGCCGAATAGAGGGTTTCGGACTGCGCACTAGAATGGTATATGTGGATGGGCAAATCCCCTGGGCGGCTATAGCAGTCTTCAACCCGGAGGTGACCGTGCTTAAATTAAAGCACCTAACCAACACACACTTTGCTGTGCCGGAGGCTAGGATGCAAACTTTAATGATGTATGTGGTCAGTGGATACTTCCAGCTGAGCCACGAAATAGGGGTTCATCTTACACACCTAAATAAGGTGTTGCACGCACTTCGGGGGAGGATAGTGCTAATAGGTGCCGATTTCAATGCCAGATCCCCCCTGTGGGGGTCTGATCGCACCGACCGCAAAGGGGAAGAACTAGTGAACATTATAGCGCAGTGGAATCTCCAGGTCGCCAATGTGCCTAGTAGTATCGCCACCGTCTCCAGCGAAGTTGGAGAGGGAAATGTGGACGTAACTCTTGTCACCACGAATCTCGAGACACTCATCACAGGATGGGCCGTCAGGGAGGACTTGGCCTCGAGTGATCATAGAACGATCACGTTCCACCTAAACGGAGCAAGCACACTCGCAAGATCGAGTGCTGAAAATCAGGGATACAAATTAAAGCGATACTCCACACAGAAAGCGAACTGGAAAACCTTCTGCGCTGTACTCGAGGAATAATGGGACCAGGTCCCGAAAGAAATGCCCGGCTCTAAAATGGAGACAATTGAGAGAGGTCGCTCTTTGACAGCCACTTTGAGGAAAGCGTGAAATGCTGCCATACAAAGGAGTAGGGTAGCTGTTAGGAGGGTTCCCTGGTGGAACCCTGAATTAGCTAGGTTAAAAAGAGCAACAAATCAAGCCCGTCGAGTATTCCAGAAAGAGCGTGATCCCGTCAAACGGGACCACCTCAAGTCTGAATACAAAGCGGCCAGAAGGGAGTATGTCCGTAGACTCAGGCATACTAAAGAGTCCAAATGGCAAGACTTTGTCACTGTAAAGGGTAACGAGAACCCCTGGGGTGTAGCTTACCGACTCCAAGTCGGCAAGCTGTCCATCAAGGAAGTTGCGTGCAACGTCCGTTTGGATGATGACACCTATACAACGGACTGGGTGAGCTCCGCTACAGCTATGCTCAAAACCCTGTTCACTCCAGACAATATACAGGATGAAACGCAAGAGCATAAAGATATGAGGAACTTGGCTAACGTGCTTCCCCCTAGGGGAGACGACCCTGAATTCGATCACACTGAGTTGGATCAGGTTATGGCCAAGATGAAGCTGGGTAAGGCCCCTGGCCCACACAGCTTCGACTTGACCATTATTCGAAAGGCACTGCCGACCATCAGGCAGGACCTGATCGTCATCTACAACTCATGCCTGAAATTCTCGGTCTTCCCCCAATGAATGGAAGGTTGGCCAGGTCGTCACAATCCGAAAGGGTGAGGACAAAGAACCTGAGGACCCTGCGTCCTACAGGCCCATTTGCCTTTTGCCACTGCTCGGCAAGACCCTTGAAGCTCTAATACTGAACAAGTTAAACGGGATCATTGATACAAGGTTGTCTCGAAGACAGTACGGCTTCAGGAGAGGGCGATCCACTGAGGACGCCAGAGTTCAGTTGCGCAAGTCTGCGAGTGAATCAAGCAGAAAATATGTTGTTGCAATCTTTCTGGACATCAAAGACGCCTTTGACAACGTCTGGTGGCCAGCTGTACTAGTAGCATTGAAAAGCAAGGCCTGCTCCAGGAACCTCTATAAATTGATAAAAGATTACCTGAAGGGCCGTCGAGTCCTCATACGAGATGGCTTTGAGGAAGTGAAACTTGGGATCAGTAAGGGTTGTCCGCAAGAATCCGTACTGGGCCCAACTCTGTGGAACCTAATTCTTGATCCCCTTCTTTGGCAGCTCTCAAGACTAGGGTGTGAAGTCATTGCCTATGCAGACGACATCGCACTCCTTGTGGAGGGAGACTCGCGTAAGGAGATCGAGATAAAAGGCCAGAGTTATATTGAAGAAGTGGAAACCTGGTGTCGCCTCAATAAAATGAGGCTGGCCTCTCCAAAATGTGGAATGTTAATTTTGAGAGGCCACCTTCATCCAAAGGTCCCCCCCCCCCACATTGTGGTCGGCAACTCGAGGATGAAGAGATTAGAAAGCGTACGATACCTTGGAATCCACTTCGGCAAACATCTTAAAGTCGGATGCCACTTGAAAGCATTACAGTCCAAATGTTCGGAAATGTTCGATCGGACTGGACGCCTGGCAAGATGGGAATGGGGCCTTAAATTTAAGGCGCTCAGTACTATCTACACTGCGCTGTTCACACCTATCGCTAACTACGAAGCGGCAGGTTGGCATGACTTGATGTGTTCTGAATCGCAACGCAGTTTGATAACTTCTCAAAGACATGTGCTCATTAGAGTCACCGGTGCATACAGAACCACCCCAACTAACGCTCTAGCTGTGATTGCGGGAAAACTCCCCATCCAGCTGGAATTAAAGCGAAGGGTGGAGCTATATGCAAACCGTAAAAATGCAACGTCATTTGCGTAAGTCTGCGAGTGAATCGAGCAGAAAATATGTTGTTGCAATCTTCCTAGACATCAAAGGCGACTTTGACAATGTCTGGTTTCAATAGGCTTTCAAAAAGCACTTTGATTGTAAAAAAAATCTCTCATTGTAATTATTTGAGTTTATTGCTTATAATCAATCTCACTCTGAATTAGAGCTAAAAAATAGAACATTCTTGGCAACAAAACATGTAACGTCGCTGCTGAGAAAGGATTGCTACAGTACAATCAAAACCGTTAAAAGTCTGAATAATTCTTATGACGAGTCTTAATGCTGCAAATCTCTATAATAGTTTATTAAAATATCAAACTTCATAAAAATTAAACGTGATTTACCAAGTTTATTTCATCAGAAATTAAGAATAATGAACTTTGTTGAGTTTTTTAAGATAAAGCTGAGTAATAAATTGAAAATGCTTAATTTAATTATACCTGAACAAACTTTTGTACATAATTTTTTAATTATGAGGCATCACAGTATTTAATTTAATGTTACATTCATATCAATCTTCCTGTTAAAATTTTTTATAACCCTTTAAAATTAATATTTCAGAATATTCACTAGAAAGAAAACTGTTTTCACATGTGTAACTTTTTATTTCAATGTATCTATATATTTACCACTAATTACATTAAACACTAGTAAATCGTGAACAAAGGGAGCCAGTGAAAGTGCTATACCAAATACACTTTTATATTAAATTATAAATGTTATTACTGAGAATTAAATTGATTTAAATATAATTAAATCATTAAATAGAAATACAAAACCTAAACTACAAAGTACTTCAGAATACACTAGAAAGAAAACTGTTTTTACAAAAAAATTTTTCACATGCGTAACTTTTTTTTCAATGTATCTATACATTTACCACTAATTACATTAAACACTGGTAAATCGTGAACAAAGGAAGCCAGTGGAAATGCTATACCAAATACACTTTTATATTAAATTATAAATGTTATTACTGAGAATTAAATTGATTTAAATATAATTAAACATTAAATATAAATACAAAACCTAAACTACAAAGTATTCCAAAATACATTACCATTTCGATGTTTCTGTAGTTCGTTAAATTTTTTATCTTCTTTATATGTATCCAGTTTATTGCAAACTTTGCAACTCATTCTTAATGCGCACCAATAAGTAAAATATTCTTTACGTTTTAAAAAAACTAGTTTAAAACACGTGCAATTAATTACTAAAAACAAAGTGCCTCGATAAAATATCGCACATTTGTTACATATACCTGACGTCCTACATTTTACAATAGACAATGTTCTTCGTAATTTTTATATTATTCATTATATATTTTGATAAACGTCGATGCTTTTCTTTTTTGTTGAAAGTCTCACTTTTTTAATATTAATACGACACTTCAGAATTATATAGTATCAAGTTTACAGGACCATACATTTATAAAACTTGAATATTGGAACAATAAATGACGACTGACGCCGGTGGTAAAAAGCCCAACGAATTCGCGTAACTGATCTATCTGTCCAGTTCGTAGCATATATTCCAAGTGCCGGCGCATTTCTTCTAAGAATTATAAACAAACATTGACTGGAGTCTGTACAGGCGCTGAATGCTTATATATGACCTTGCAGCATATCACCGTCTGCAATAGAGTTCCGAATTAGGAGACACTCTTATTTATTATACAGCACTGTATTTTAGTTTGAATATACTATCGCCAATAAAAGAACTTTTAACAAAAGTAAAATAGTTAAGCGAGTTTGATGTGTTTTTAGCAAATTAAGAAATTTAAAACCTTTAAAACGTATCATGAATTTTATAAGAAATTTATCTAAAATGTTTTTTTCAATTCAGAAATATATGTTATAACAAAAAATATTATATAACGAAATTAGAAATCAGATCTTTCAAATAGTCAGACTTCTGGCTATGACCAAGTGACACATAGAAATATATCTAATTATATTGTTGGTTAAACACTTACTTGAGATATATATAAATATAGCGCATAAATTGCTATTATATTTAATCCGATATCGTTAAACAATTACTTAATCATATATTCAAAATAAGTGATTTCTATATTTAAAATACTGAAATATTTTTTGACCCAAAAACACCAAATGTTTCCTTTAAGTATGAAAATTTTTAATTATAAAATATATTTATTTGAATTAAATCAATAATTTTTACAAACCAAATATTTTACTATCGTATAAATTAACAACATATAAAAAATTACTTGGTTTTCAACTCATTACTAGTCACTTTCGTAATCTTAATCTTCCTAAACCACTAGGCATGCTCGAAAAAAATGGCAGGCTGGGTCCCACAATTGCACGCGCAAATAAATTTTAAATTAAATATTCATAGTACTGTATTTCCCTAATATAAATAAATGGGTGCACAAGTATGATTCTTTATCCAGACTTGTTTTTATTGCACACTTTTAATAAGCATATCTTGTATTCAATAATAATAAGTCATTATTTTGAAAAACTTAGGCAAATTAATACTTACTCATATTTACATATATTCGAACACCCAACATTTATTTGAATACTTTCTTTCGTTTAAATTAGAAAATATTGGAATATAATTCTGAAATATCATTTTATTATATCCGAGGCTATACATTTTTTTAAGAATGCCATATTTACGTACGACTGTAAAGTCTAATACGTAAAAAATTTCATTTACATAATTACAATAGATTATAGAGAAGAACTCGAAAATGATTAGGAAATACAATACAACACGCGATACTTGCATACTTTTATACTATTCTATAATGTAATTATAAAATAATGCACAAGATAATTTATAAAGCCGATTAAAATTTTTCTTTCCAACGTTTTGTTTGACAAGTCGAGTCTATTTCAGTCAGATCTGTTTTTGCTCAACTTAAACTTTTTTGTGCGAACAAATTGTTACTTTATCCTCTTTAATTACCTTTCCATCCTATTGTTCGTGTGCACGTGCGTGCGTGCATGCACGTGTGTGATAATAAACTTTAGATATTGAATGATATAGGAGTATTTGACAAAGTTTTCTTAAACGTTTCAATAATGGACTATCTATACTAATATATATTTGACTGTATCAATGCAACTACGTAAATTTAGTTAACAATCAAAAATACAAAATAATCTTTTCATACTCTGTAGTATAAATTCATTATACTTGCTAACAATCAAATAAAGATATAATCAATGATAGATTTTGATATGAAATTTTTCATAGGAGTCTGTTAAGACAACATTTTCCAACCTAACGTTGTCAAGAGAGTTTTATCGCGTATTTCTGAGACGTGTACGTTTTTGTTTATACTCATTTTTTTGTAGCATCCCAGATTTCTTTTTCTAAGTCTACATAATTTGCGCAATGTTCACGTAGAGTTGCTACATATGAGTTTCATCTTTTGCAAGTTCAATACATGTATATTTCAATCAGAAAATTTGATTATTACAAGTAAATTTTATATCATACTTCGCGATTATCATATCGTATACAAAACAATTGAATTGTACTTCTGTCGACTGCCCATATACAAATTAATAAATATTTTTTATTGGACTGTAAGACCAATAAAAAATATTTATTAATTAATATCGTATACAAAGACTCAATGACTTTGTATGGGCCGTTATTTTACAGTTATTGCACAGATTTTGCGAAAATAACTCGATCCTTTAAAATCTCATGAATTTGTTACAGCTTCTCTATATTATATTAATGAAGGCCTATTTCAGGATTTTCATAAAAAAATCTTTGTTTGGAAATATCCACCCATGAATTTTGAAAAATAGGTGAATTTACTCTAAAACCTTTATGCTTGCAATCGATTGTCTCAAACTATATGAACGGAATCTATGCTGAGCTTACTTTGATATGAAATCATTGAAAGTAAATTTAACGAAAAAAATGTTAATTGTTAAAAACGTAAAAGTATAAACAAATAAATTGTTTAAATATTTGTAATATGTCTAAACGTTTTCAAGCCCTCATATAACATAATGAATATTAAAGTTGGAAAATATATACGAGCATCTGAGATTTTGGACAAGCTGCAATGACCTATTGATCTCCATACGCGCAATATTTTATAAGATAAATTTTTCAAACAATTTAATGAAGAATATACACACAGAGAGAGAGAGAGAGAGAGAGAGAGAGAGAGAGAGAGAGAGAGAGAGAGAGAGAGAGCGTGAGCGAGAGAGTCCGGGGAGACAGAGCAGCAAATAAAAAGTTTATATATATAATGTTAGATTATTTTAGCCTTCTATAAATAATAAAGCAAAAAATACTTGAAACTAAATATTGAACGGTATCGTAAAAGGATGTAACATATGTGTTCACTGGGTCTTATTACGATCTGCGGCTTTGCTGTCCTGCGCGGCAAATGATTTATGAGTTTCTTGTTTAGTTGCCTGATGTTTTTTTTTTCATAGGATTTTAAATTCTCAACAAAGGCTTGCAGAGTTTTTAATGAAGAGTGCTGCAGTTAGTGTCTTGCGTTGTCCTTTCGTTTGAACAGACGTCTTTCCTTTCCTCGTTTGAAATAAAGTTCATGTTACAAGATCATTTCGTGTACCTTTATTTTAACATTCCACCTACTATATTTAATAAAAATTCAATATATAAAATAGACGATGAGTAAGTTATGAAATTTGGTATACAGCAAGATTTATAAATAAAATGATTCAGTTAAATTTTGGGGTCGCAAGGTTGGTTCTTCAATGAAATATGAACAACTACTTTGTTCCACGATCAACACTGTTTCTTATGAAAATTGGTCTCTCGTACACAAAAAATATTATACAACGACATAAAAAATCAGATCGTTGAAATAGTAAGATGACCTGGCAATGATGAAAGGAAACAACATAATGTAAGTAATTATATTTTAAATCTTTTCGGAACAAAACCAAAAAATGTTCATATACCACGTAAGAATTTTCAAAAGATGTTTTTTAAATATTCCGAAATTTATTAACAAATGATAAATTATGTAACACAAGTACAGCTTAAAACAATGGATCATTAAAATTAATGTCGAAGTTCATTTCACGTGTGTTCTTATAAATAACAGTTAGTATAATTTATACAAAATATATCTAAAACTATAAAATAATAATAAATAAATAGTTTTAACTGAAATGCAGCTTAATAATTAAAAAAAAAAAAAACAGAATTGTTAATAAATGTATATTGAAAATTAGATTTATATTTATTATAGGATTCAAGTCATAGAACGGAAAGAGAGAAGGAATCTATAAAATTACGTATATATTTGTAAAAGACGTTTAATTTTTAACAATACTCTTGTATTAATAATATTTAAAAATTATGTGTAAATAATAAAATGAATATCATAAAATATTAGAATCAATCATTTTAATTATAAGGTTCATACTTTGAATGATCATTTAAATTTGTCTATAGTACTACAAATTATAAATAACTTATTATCAATAAGCAACTATGATCTTACCAGGCCCCTTCCCACAAATTTTAGAGGTGAACAAATCCAGTATTTAACTGAAATATATATGCATACTCTAATTCTTAAAATAGATAATCATAATGAAAATTTTACTTTTCTTCAATTGTATACTTAAAATTAGAATTAATTTAGAACATATTATTCAAATCTTCAGAAAGAATATGCAAGAAAATAAAGATAATCTGAAAAGTACCTAAAGAATCGCATAACTTCTTGCACATACCGAACCAATAGCAAAACTCCCATAATGATAACAAAATTATGTTTCCAAAGCCTTGCCTACAGGATTAAATATAATAGAAATTTATACACAGGAGTAGAGCATATATATAGTATACTACTTAATCAAACAAATTTTCTACCCTTATTGTATCTTGAAGCACATTCCATGGCAGATTAGTCTTTTTAATCTGTGTTAAATTGAGATTTTCGCTTTTGTATAATTTAAAAATTATTTCTAAAAGTTCTAGAATTATGAATTCAGATTGCGAACAGAATTGGGATTTCTGTCCATCGAGGTTTACAGAATCTTTTTGAAAGCCACGTTTACCTATTCCTTTGATCAAGAAAATGGAACTCATAAATCAGAATTGTTTAAAAGAGTATATTATACAATCAGTTCAAACAAATAAACAATATCTTTTTATATATAATCGATATCAATAATTCACTCGTGCATGCGTAAAATATCAATAATTCACTCCTGCATGCGTAAAATATTTTCAAAGTAGTATCTATATATTTATTAATAATTGTTTGGAATAGGTAGTTTGACTGTTGTTAAAAAAACTCTCATAGTAATTAATTGATTTTAGTAACTTATAGTTGATCTAATTCTGAATCAGCGCTAAGAAATAAAACATTCCTAGCAACAAAACATGTAAAGTCGTAGCTGAAAAAGGGCTCGTTACAGCACAATTGAAAACGTCAAAGGTCTCAAAGATTCCTATGATGCTTCTTAATTCTGATATAAAATTTATATAATAATTGATTACAATATAGAATTTCATAAAAGTAAACTATGTTTAATCAAGTTTATTTCATCCAATTTTAAAATTAATTACCTTTTTTATAATAAGTTGATTATTAATTTCACTGCTTGAATTAATTATACCTTGAGAAACTTTTGTACAAAATTTTGGAATTCTAATGAATTACATTAATTAATTGAATGCCTAATAGAAATAAATGAAGACGTTGTATCCATGTCTATTGTACTATTTAAACTTGTGCACTAATGACATTAAATACTTGTAAATTATGATCAACGCCAGACAGTGTAAGTGCTATAAAAAACTTCTTATATTAATGAATTAATATTAATACTTGTAATCAATATCATTCTGGAAAAACATACAATAATTAAATATTCGCAGCACCCATAAATGTAAATTTATTGCTGAAAAGTACTTAGCCTAGTACATTCAACTTGTTAATGGTTTGCGTAATACCTATGGTGCTTTTCAATTCTGCGACTCTCTAAATAGTTTCATCAAATATATAAATTTTTAAAAGTTAAATACACCTAAGTATGTTTATCTCATCAGACTTTAAAACTGCCTTGCCTTGCTTGAGCTTTTTAGGATAAAGTGATGAATAAATTTAACTGCATTAATTTAATTATACCTTGAAAGAACATTTGTACATGATTTTTGAATTATCAAGTATTATATTATTTTATCAATTGCTGAAAATATTTGAATGAAGAGGGTTACATTTCTGACCATTGTATTATTAAAATTTCTTTAGAACGCATTAAATAAATATTTAGTATATTCACTATAATGAAAAGTCTCATTGTAAAATACTCCACATGCCTCATATTTTTTCAGAAATATCCATATATTTATTAATCATACTTTCAATAGGCACTTTGATTGTTATAAAAAACTCGCATTGTAATTATTTGAATTTATTACTTATAATCAATCTCCCTCTGAATTAGAGCTAAAAAAATAGAACATTCTTGCAACAAAACATGTAACGTCGCTGCTGAGAAAGGATTGCTACAGTACAATCAAAACCGTTAAAGTCTGAATAATTCTTATGACGAGTCTTAATGCTGCAAATCTCTATAATAGTTTATTAAAATATCAAACTTCATAAAAATTAAACGTGATTTACCAAGTTTATTTCATCAGAAATTAAGAATAATGAACTTTGTTGAGTTTTTTAAGATTAAAGTTGAGTAATAAATTGAAAATGCTTAATTTAATTATACCTGAACAAACTTTTGTACATAATTTTTTTAATTATGAGGCATCACAGTATTTAATTTAATGTTACATTCATATCAATCTTCCTGTTAAAATTTTTTATAACCTTTAAAATTAATATTTCAGAATATGCACTAGAAAGAAAACTGTTTTCACATGTGTAACTTTTTATTTCAATGTATCTATATATTTACCACTAATTACATTAAACACTAGTAAATCGTGAACAAAGGGAGCCAGTGAAAGTGCTATACCAAATACACTTTTATATTAAATTCTAAATGTTATTACTGAGAATTAAATTGATTTTAAATATAATTAAATCATTAAATAGAACTACAAAACCTAAACTACAAAGTACTTCAGAATACACTAGAAAGAAAACTGTTTTTACAAAAAAATTTTTCACATGCGTAACTTTTTTTTCAATGTATCTATACATTTACCACTAATTACATTAAACACTGGTAAATCGTGAACAAAGGAAGCCAGTGGAAATGCTATACCAAATACACTTTTATATTAAATTATAAATGTTATTACTGAGAATTAAATTGATTTAAATATAATTAAACATTAAATATAAATACAAAACCTAAACTACAAGTATTCCAAAATACATTACCATTTCGATGTTTCTGTAGTTCGTTAAATTTTTTATCTTCTTTATATGTATCCAGTTTATTGCAAACTTTGCAACTCATTCTTAATGCGCACCAATAAGTAAAATATTCTTACGTTTTAAAAAAACTAGTTTAAAACACGTGCAATTAATTACTAAAAACAAAGTGCCTCGATAAAATATCGCACATTTGTTACATATACCTGACGTCCTACATTTTACAATAGACAATGTTCTTCGTAATTTTTATATTATTCATTATATATTTTGATAAACGTCGATGCTTTCTTTTTGTTGAAAGTCTCACTTTTTTAATATTAATACGACACTTCAGAATTATATAGTATCAAGTTTACAGGACCATACATTTATAAAACTTGAATATTGGAACAATAAATGACGACTGACGCCGGTGGTAAAAAGCCCAACGAATTCGCGTAACTGATCTATCTGTCCAGTTCGTAGCATATATTCCAAGTGCCGGCGCATTTCTTCTAAGAATTATAAACAAACATTGACTGGAGTCTGTACAGGCGCTGAATGCTTATATATGACCTTGCAGCATATCACCGTCTGCAATAGAGTTCCGAATTAGGAGACACTCTTATTTATTATACAGCACTGTATTTTAGTTTGAATATACTATCGCCAATAAAAAAGAACTTTTAACAAAAGTAAAATAGTTAAGCGA